>VUQI01026349.1:0-14455 GCA_015106735.1 Paratilapia polleni
ACTTTGACAGAAGGAAAAAAAAAAAAAAAAAAAAGAAAAAAAAAAGATTAGTGCAACTGTGACATTGTAAATGAACAATATTGAGACCAGGTGCCTTAAAAGGTGTTTAGTTTACATAAAGCTTTAAAACCCTTTATGCAACACTAAGACCAGGGTGGGAAAAAAGTTATGTTTTTGGACTTAACTTTTTATTGCTGAATACTCATTGTTACTGGAATGAATCACCATGTGTACTTCAGCCAAGAACAGGCAAAAAATATCCTAGTGCAGTGTGTTTGTAGGTGTAATCATTCTTACTAAAGGGCTCAAGGCAAAACAAAAGATGAACAAAGATCTGGATGCAGCTGGTGAATAAGATTTTTTAAAAAAATCTGATTACACTAAAACAATCTAAACAATGTGCGTACAGTTTCTCAATTTCATACAAAAACAACTAAGAAAAAACAAAACAGGATTAAATTCTACATGTAAAACTGTTCTCTTGGGGTGTCATTAAAATCACATTACAGCCAAACTGACGTTCAAAGCAAATTCTGACCATCAAGAACTGAATATCTCAGCAAAGAGCTCAACTTAAATGGCTTAAAGCACCTTTGAGAGAAGAAAAGAGTAATAAGCAATCACTGCCCACAATAAAGTCAGAGAGACGTGACCAACAAGGCCACTGGGACTTTTTATGATACAATTGGTCTTTTAGTGTTAAAGTGACTCATTGGTAACAGGATGTGCAGGAGCATCAGCCCAGGCTCCTCTTTTGACCCTCTAGATACTGAATAACCTTCAATTGATGGGATTTAATTGATACATAAAAGGATGTGTGAGGGTATGACACAGGAATGTGCTGCAGTGACATATGAGTCAGTGGCCAGTGTCAAGCTTTCATCACTTTTAATGGATGTGCTTTTTGATGGAGTGAAGTGGTAAAGTTAAAGTTTTTCCTTTTTTTCCCCCACTTTTAAGTGCTATATCCACTAAACCTTTATGCCAGGTCCACTGACAAGCTAAAGAAAAAACTCTTAAATTGTGAAATTATGAAAATAATTTAAAACTCAAAGTAGACTTTTATAATATTAAAACATGTAATGATTTGAATTATTTTATTTATTTTTGGCAAATTGGTTTCCCACCATGATACACTAACAGGTCGTACAAGTTCCTTCAGACACTTGAGATCTCCTGAGCATAAAGTACAGCTGTATTCAGTCAGCCCAAAGCCAGATCTCATATTTTTAGCCATGTGGTAAATGTGGCCTCTGTGACACTTAACTCGCCTGCTGCAAGCTCTTACCAGCATTTCTCTTCCCTCTACTTATGAAACAATAAAGAAGTGGAAACAAACCAGCTCTTATTTTTTAAGTATGTTTTCCAGCTTACCCTGTGGGGTAAGCCATGCCGTTAGTTTTTGGTTTTTAGATATAACTGCTGAGACATCTGCTGCCACCAATGGGGTGAACAGACTTTTATTTGTGGTGGCCCTAACATATAAAATCTACATACGAAGGTCATCTGTTAATTTCTTATCTCGTGCAGTTTACAATTAATGTGTTTAATGTGTATTGAAAAAGCAACAATGTCCAATATTTACCTCCACCAAAGGGTTATGTGATCGATTTGGTTTCTTTGCAGAATGACTCAAAAAGTTATGGAGGGATTTGCAGTTTTAATTTCACCAGAGGTGGAGTTTGGCCCAACTTAGAAGTGATTAACTTCTGGAGTCAATCCTGATCTGGATCTGGACCTAGGAATTTTTTGGAATGATTCTTTTTGACATTTCACATCATATCTTCATAAATACATTCAGACTTGTAGAATACAAATTGTGAGACATCATCTTTATATTTTCTCCAGAAAGTATCAGTCTGCTTATTGGCCAGATGTGTCTAGGGCGGAAGCAACAAAAATAAATACAGGAAGAGGGTGCTGTGTTCTGGCCTAGTGGGTAACATGCAGAATTTACATAGCTAGTTGCTATTTGCCATTTGTGTACTCTGCACATATGGTACTCTGCTGCATCCCAGAATGCAAAGCTGGCTACGGGATGGCATTTAGCTCAAACTTGCAGGGTACACCTGGTAGTTGGGTCAGATTGAGGTCGAATTACATTCTCACCATAAACAAACTGCTCTGGGGTTTGTTTGGAACCAGATCGCGACCGTTTGGAGGAGGTGGTCTCAGTCCGGTTTTGGTCCACACCAGAGTGCGATTACCATGTTCACACTTGTGCAAATGAACTGCACCAAGGGGGTAAAATGAACCAGAGTTAAATTTAAACGGACTAAACACAGCAAGCGTGAAAACATCCTAAATGTAGTTTTGTCACTGTAGTTTATGAGATTTATGAATACCCTTAGTAATGATATAAAGTAAAGAGCCCGTAAACTGCACATAACCTTTAGTTGTGACCTGAACATCTGTAGTAAAGTATCCCTCGGGGTGGCATCCTGTCAGCTTCAGACTGTAACATTTTGTTTTTGGACACTCTCCATCTGATGTCATGTGCCAAAGACTTATCAGTTATGTCAAATTGCACTGTAAAACCCACTATGAATTCAGCAGAGAGAAAGTTTTCAATAACTCAGATACACATACAAGTGGGTGGATTTCCCCTGAGTCAGAGTCTCTACATCAAACAGGGGCAGCACCTGTGCAAGCCTCTCACCTCAGGCTACAAAATCCTCTTTTTTCAAAGAAGGAGGGAGAAACCCCTAACAGGTGCAGGGCTTACATCCTCCTATCTACTAAGAATCACAAGGCTTGTATCAAAGCTTTGTACTGGACACCAAAAACCTTGGTAAGTTCTTTTTTTCTGCCAGATGAACAGTATAGCTTTCAAAAACATGAGCTGCCGTCGGCTTTCAGGGAGAAGTTTGTAGATGCAAACTACAAGCTATAAATCCTCTGTAGACCCCTCTTTTGTTCTTTGCTTGAGGCCTCATTAGCTGCTAGTAGCATCACACCTGGACCTTAAACCAGACTATAAGCAGTTGAGTTACATTATGTAAGTGCCAAGAACGAACCATTTTTGTTTTAAACTGTGTTCTCTTAAATGTCTGAATGTTCATATGCCCCATCAAGATTTGTTATTCTTAAGGTTTGTTTGTTTGGAAAAATATAGCATCAGCTCAGTCTTGAATTCACTACACACACACACACACGTGCAAACACACACACACAAAGCCTTTAATGGTCAATTAGTCTATGAAGATGTTCAAAATTGAGAAAAGCTCATTAGCAGGAAGGGTTTGAACTGAAACACTGTCTGGATAAACTGAAGCAAAATCCTTACCCATTCCCTGTTGTCTGTTATGGCACCAACTGGAACTGTGGCTCCAGGAAGCAGACACACGCTCCATCTTGTGTTTTATTATATTTTACAAAATATTAACAACATGCAGGGAAATCAGCTCAGATAAACCTTTATAAGAAGTTAAAGTGTTGCAGAGAGTATCTGCTGCTGTGTGTGTGTGTGCGAGAGAGAGAAGATAAAGTACATTCAGTTTATTGTCCTGTTGTTCAGGAGCATTCATTAATGTATCTGATCAAATGTAATATTAGATAGATTCCAAAAATATGACAAGTAAAAAAATTATAGATTAGATGACTACTGACAATCTGACTTTGTGATTTTATATTTTAAATCCAAATAGTCCAGATAATTGATCTAATTGAATGATCATTTTCAATTTTATACCACAGAAAATGTATAAATATTGAAATATAATAAAACTCTTTACAATGTTGTCTGCATGGGGATGTTAAAATGTATTTTCCAGCTCTGTCTGAAATAAGCTGAGGTGTTTGTTTTAAAAAAAAAATACAAAAATAGAAACTGTACTTGACTGTACTTTACTTGCCAGCTATCAGCCACCTACAATGCAGTCTTGAGATCCCTTCCCAGGTGTTTCAACCCTGACTCACACCTTGCCTCAGGTCACTTCAGTAGCCCACATGATGGTGGGGTGGGGCAATGTCTTACAGAGGTTTCACACTTTGGCCCCTGTAATGACCCACTCCTTGTTTCACACCTTAGCTCATGTGACATGATTAATAGTGGGTCAACGACCCGAAGGACCACCTCCACGGGGACAGCTCCTACTAGGGGTTTATATCCCTATGACTCTCATTTGTTTTAGAACTGAAGAAGCCTCTTGGATGAGAGGTGAAACATCTTCATGAACCTAAAGAAGTCCAGTAGCCTTCTTTTCAAGCTCTCAAGACTGTACTTGACCACTAAGGGGGGGAAAAGCACAGGAAATATAAAGGGTGCACTGATCTTGATTAATAGCACAGTTTTTAGGAGATATATTGAGAAAGTGGCACAAAGAAGCTTGGTACAACATAATACAACACACTTAATATGAAATCAAAATAACTGGTTTAGATTTAGATTCACTGCTGCATTACATCACTTTATTTGGTACTTCTGTTCAGCTGCATATTAATGCAAATATCTAATCAGCCAATCACATGGCAGCAACTCAATTCATTTAGGCATGTAGACAGAGTCAAGACAACCTGCTGAATTTCAAACCTAGCAGCAGAATGGGGAAGAAAATCTGAGTATTTCAGAAACTGCTGATCTACTGGGAACTGGTTTGTTGAACATGACAATGAGTTCACTGTACTCAAATGGCCTCCACAGTCACCAGATCTCAATTCAGTTGAGCACCTTTGGGATGTGGTGGAATGGGAGATTCACATCATGGATGTGCAGCCAAAAAATCTGCAGCAACTGTGTGATGCTGTCATGTCAATATGGACCAAAATCTCTGAGAAATGTTGAATCTTTGCAACAAAGAATTAAGGCAGTTCTAAAGACAAAAGGGGGTCCAACGAAAGTGTAAGAAAGTGTACCTAATAAAGTGTCCAGTGAGTGTATATTTCTGGTAATATTTCATTTTTGACATTTTTGTTAATGGCAGACTGGATTTGTGTTCAAATACAAGACAGATTTACAAAAACCTGTTACGAATGTCACCCAGCCTAATTTTATCTTGCTGATGACACCATAGCTTTTCACTCTCTTTGCATTGTACATGCTGCAAGTGGTAAAACATTTTATTATGAAGCAGTAACAGGAAGCACAGTTTATTTTTGTCCCAGAGGACTGCTTATCATAGTATCAAACCACCACAGCACTGAAATCTAATAATGACATCATTTTAACTCGATTAATGAACTATATTTGTGAAGTCATTATTGCTAAATGGGATCTGTCTACACTGAGATAACCTGCAACAGAGAGGTTATCACATTGGGACCTTTTAACACTGATGATCAGAGAAAAGAAATAGTCTGGAGGAAACCAGGACTAATTAGTAATAGGACTGCTACTTGCGCCCTTGTTCAGTACAGAAAAAATGCATTTCAGCAATTAAAATGCAGCCTGTGCTACTCGAGATGTACTGTTCAGTAATGCACTACACACTCAAAGGGTGACCAGTCACCTGTAGGACATGCGTCAAACACCAGATTTGATTCAGATGGAGCATAAGGAAAAGTATTCAAATTCAGTCACACACTCACAAACACTTTACAGCAGAAGACAAGTCAACTTTGTCACTATGGAGAGCAAACTGGACTGAAGATCAGCTAAAAAAAACAGTACATCTTGAGGCGGCTGTGGCTCAGGAGGTAGAGTGAGTCGTCTACTAATCAGAAGGTCAGTAGTTCGATCCCTGGCTCCCCTAGTCTGCATGCCGAAGTATCCTTGGGCAAGATACTGAACCCCATGTTGCTCCTGATGCATTCATGTGAGTGTGAATGTTAGTAAGCACTTAAGTATAGATAAAAAGTGCTGTATGTGTGACTGGGTGAATGTGGCCTGTAGTGTAAAGTGCTTTGAGTACACAGAAACTGAGTAGAAAAGCGCTATATAAGTACCAGTCCATTTAACATTTAAAAGAAGATGGAAACAATGATTCTCAATGTAGAGGCACCTACCCCAGCAAAAGCATATGGCCTTTTATTTACCTGGGCAGCATCAACAGGCAAGATGGAGCAACAGAGAACGACATCAAGGGCAGGTTGTGCAAAGCCCGGGGATTGATGAGATTGATGAAAAGCATCTGGGAATCGTCCCTGTACAGTCTCAGCACCAAACTGAATCTCTACAGGAGCTGCGTCTGTCAACCTTTCTGTATGGGTCAGAATGCTGGTGCATCACCAAGCACAGTGCTGACACGTTATCATACTTCCACACAACATGCAAGGAGAAGCTTCTGGCCAAAGAAAATCAACAACAACCTTCTCCATCAGTGTAACATAGATGAAATGGAGACTATGATCACCAAGAGGTGATGGAGATGGATTGCCCATGTCCTCATAATGAACTATGATGATATTACAAAGGTGGTAATTCAATGGACCCCAGAGGGCAAGTGAAGAAGAGAAAGGCTGAAGCAGATGTGGAGAGGGACAGCTGAGGAAGACACAAAGCAGTTGGGTCATACGTGGGCATCCATTGAGAGGCTGGCAAAATAGAGACACTTTGTAAGTGTAAGTGTAATAATCGTACCTGACCTGATTCAAATTCAGACTCTGTGTTTGCTGGACTGTGTGAGGTACAGTTGCCCAGTTGTCCTTGAAGCACATTAGACCCTACATATTGTCTGTCATATGCTGCCTGACAGTATGCTGCTTCTGTACATTTCCCACTTATCTTAGTTAGCTTTGCTAGAGTTTTTAGTGCTTGTGTATTTCGGGTTAATACTTTTCAGGGTTCCAAACAAGTGGATAATTTATCTGGATTAAAAAAAGTTAAAGTGTGTGCCACACTGATTACCGCTTATTGAAAGCCAGACATTGTAAAGAGCCATTATTTAAATCCTTTAAGCTTTTCCTGTTTTCAGTGGACTCAGAAGCTCAGACATGCTGCAATACATCAGTATGATTTGATTTATCTTACACTGTGAATGATGTAACCAGTTTTTAAGGCTGACTGAAGAATCACAATCAGGCACTTGATGCACTCCTGTAATCAAATCAAGTACAGTTTTCACGAATGAGTGTTCAGATTAAGCAAGAGTATCCATTACCTGAGTCTTCCTTTTAAATACATAGAAGGTGAAGATATAAAACAACTTCAGACAGTAGGAATACTGATGTAGTGATCATGACAGAAAAGCACCATGACAGCAGACTTTCATGTGTCTTCTGCTATGAAATTATCAGCCAGCTGCCCATGAAGATATCTCATTCCTTTCATGTCCTTCTGCATGCTCAAACATTTTTAACACCAAACACTCCTGAACAAACCTAACAGGAGCCATGTATCCTGAAATAACCTATGGGGCAGGGTGTCAGACGGGAGGAGGATGCCCCCGTGTTAATTACTGGTCTCTCACCAGGGGGTGAGAAGGACCTCTGCTATATTAAACTTTCTGAGACACTCTGACCCTGCTGCAGCATTCACACTGGTGTCAAAGTTCACATGCTTGTCTTACATTTTTGTGGAATCTAGAATAAAACATGATATTATTATGTGCACTCTCATATGCCTCTAACATTTGCAACTGATTAGAAACCCTCATCTGAGTCCACATACCTACACAGCTGCACAGCAAAGAATTCTCTGTGTTTTAAGTGCTTTGTGACAACATGGGATATTTCTTTGAAAGAGCGTCTTACACAATAGCTCGTGCTTTCTCTGGAGATTAGGTTTGAATTTGAACATGTGAACTTCAGTTGCCCCAACACGCCCCTGCCTGTACATCTCAGGAAAGCAATGAGAGCTGGGAGGACAAATGAGGTAATACTGTTACACCCTAATAAAAACACACTGTCAAGTGAATGGGAAACCAGAGTACTACACTGCCTGGAACACATGGCAGCCCCAAGTTAAAATGCGCTTGTGTAACAAATTAAGCACGCTGGGCTCTTTCATTTTTATGAACATCTGTAATTTGTGAAATTAAATGTGTGTGATAACTACAGTATTGAGTTCCAGATTGTACAGTTTAACAATGCACCTTAAGGAATGGGCAAGAATTATTGGATTTTCTTTTTAAATGATTATAGAACAAGGCTTCGAGTCTATATATCCTCACAGTGGTGCTTTAAGATAACACAGTCATCATACTAACACAGTCACAGTGATAATGTTAACTTGGTAAGGTTGAGCAGGTATAATGACTGGGCGTTCATAATTTTAGTTTAGCTGCCACAATTTCTACTTCTTCTACTTTGTTATTTTCACTGCCACAAACTTGTTACACAACTGTCTGCAGACGACCTCATCATTGGCTCTATATGTAGTTTCAGAAGAAAATTATACTTAACACAAAACAAGTCTCAGCTAGCTCAGTCCATAACAAGTAGCATATGGCAAAGTCTGATTGATGCATTTTCCCTTTAAGTCTGTTCCAGATTAATCATTGTGCAACTTGTTTCTAATCCTCCAGTCATCTCACTATTCTTGTGTTAGCCTGAAAATACCATGCAAGATGGACATTAGTCTTTAATGTTATGTGATAGCCATGAATCTACTTTGAGGAGTGGATTTTCTGGCAGATTGGGTTGACAAAAATCTGCTTTTGTGTCTTACTTCAATTTTATTTGTGGTTGTTTGTGTTTTGTTAGCAGGAGAGAGAGAGAGAGAGAGGGCTCAGTAAACAGTGGACAGTCCAGAGTGATGAAGCAGATGGTAATCACACAGTCTAGACAGGAGGTAGGCGAGGAGGAGATAGGCCGCACTGTTAAATAACCACCCACAGGTGCAACATTTTAAAGCCTTTTTTTCAAAGACTCTGCTGCACAGATTTCTGCAACGTAATAAGCAGGCAGTCAAATTATCGCAGTAGCTCATCATGATAAACCAACAGCACCAGACTTGAATATTAATTTGTTTGAATGAAAAAACAGTATCATTCTTTACATACCGTCCTTTATTTGAACTGCACTCTTTGCTAACAGATGACAAAAAGGCATATGCTAAGGCAAAGGCTGTGAGAGAACCTCAGATGGCCAGTGTGTAGCAAGTATGAGTTCTAAGCTTTCCAAACACCCCCACATTGTCTGTTGTTTGCTCCGGTATTGTTCGCTACCTATGGGAAAAATGAGCGGATTTTACCTCCGACAAAGTGTGCAGTGCTCTTACCCTTGAGTCTTTTACATGGAAATCAATAAAAACTCATCTCACTCTGCTGACACAGTTTCAACCAAAGTTTTGAGACCACTGACCTGAAAACATTTAAATTCGCTGCACATTTGTA
Organism: Paratilapia polleni; assembly: GCA_015106735.1. NCBI lineage: Eukaryota > Metazoa > Chordata > Actinopteri > Cichliformes > Cichlidae > Paratilapia > Paratilapia polleni. The sequence goes on from VUQI01026349.1 coordinate 9,213, forward strand.
TTGATGGGCCTCTGAATAATGAAGGGCACAGCAGCATCTTTATGTAAAAGATCATTTTCTGTCAATAAGACCGGATAATCACAGGCTGCAGGGGGCTGGCTGCACAGCCTTCTGGGTAGACTGATAGCACAGAACAACAGGACTAGAAGGCACATCTGCACACTGCACACAAAACCGCAATCATTTCCCGATTGTCAGCAACAAATTAACTTGCTCAAATGAGCATTACTTTGTTTCATGTTGTAAAAATGAGTGCTTCTAAAAGAAGAACTACACGGCATTGAACAGATGATGATGTGTGCGTCATAAAATGTTGTTACACTGGACCTGCCTTGATCTGTGTTTACAGTTCATAAAGATTAACACTGATGTAGTTATTCACACATTAACAGCAATGAATTAAGGAATCTCGATCAAATGACATGTGAATCACTTAGACACAGAAAAGCATGCGTTAGGCTGTCACAGGATCAGTGGAGTGCTTGTGCCCTCTAGTGTCAGTGTTGTATATATCTCATAGGAAAAAAGTCTCATGAATTTACCAAACATTTTTTAGAGAATGTTATTTTTTTGCCTTATGCCACACCTACTGAGATTATTCTTTAAATAACGTAATTAAATATATATATATAGCATATGTATGAAGATCTGTAATTTTATTTCATTGTAATTTAGTTACATCAAAAATTACATCAAACAACCACAATAGAAGAAAAGTTTTTTTTTCTTAAATAGTAAAAACAGTAAAATGTTGCAATTTTTTTCTTTTTTTTGGCACTTTTTGGTGTGGTGAGAAAGCCTACTGTACCAAAAGGTGAAAAAAGTGAGGACAACATACAAGTGCCAAAACACGCACTTCCACGAATGGCCACTCGAGGCTGAGGCTGTAGCTAGTTCTCCCCTTTGTGACAACTGTACTTAATTATTTAAAATAAATTAACTGTAGAGTAATGCATTAGGGCTGTGGCTACCAGTGACAGGTGAAATAAACTCACAGTGTTTATTTTTATTAGTTTTTTTTTTCTCCTAGCCAAAATTATCATTCCGTTTAATATCACAATGAGATGCAGATTCACCTTGATAACCAAGCGAACAAGCCAATGATTGCATTAGCTGAACTCCCATCCAAATATGGTTATATCCTATTTAAAAATTAAGCAAACAAACAAAAACATGATGGCTTAAAACTTGAGGCTTCAAAACAGCAGTCCCAAAACAATGGTCACTGTCAAGGTAGCATAGACAGTAGAAAAGACAGAAATAGCTACTGTGAGGTAACTCATTGGGTTCTAAAGTCCCGTTTTGAAGTCTTGAGATGAGCATTTTTTCCGGCCCCATCATGGTGTTTTAAAACTGGATGTGATGAGAGATATGCCAATCACAGGTCGTTAGCCAATGAGCATACAGTCCAGTCAGAGAGCCGTTTTCCCGCAGACTTCTGTAGGACTGAAAGTCTTTTTGCAACCACAGGTATTGCCCCCTGGTGGCCATTAAAAATAATGCAGATTTAAGCCACCAGCCTTGGCTTCACTTTCAGACCCGGAAGCTAAGCCACCTTTTATATAGTCTATGTTCACTGCATACATGAAGAAAGGGCTTTTCATATACTTACTACTCCATTGATTTCAAATTTCGAAAAATAAATATTTGTATGTGGCTTATGAAACCTTCTAGCTGAAAAAAATCTATTAAAAAAAACTATATCTAGGGGGGATCTTTAAGGTACCTGTCCATCATGGGTGATGCGCTCTTGTGTTTGGGATGTAGACATAGTGCCACCTGGTGGACTTTGACAAGCTCATACAAATGTGCCCAGTCCAAAAAAAACAAAAACAAAAACAAACAAACAAAAAACAACAAAACATTTTTTGTAAATTAATATTAAAATGAAAACTACCCACTAATATAGACTAATCCTAACGTGGGTTGTCCAAAATTAGGTCTTCTGAAATTTTGAAGTTAACATCTCATGTCTTTAATAGTCGCTATTTAGTGTTGTGCAGGCTGTTAAAACACAAGTATTAATTCATAATGGGTACAAAAAGATGATGTGCACTGTGTGGTGATTAATTGTACCTATTAAAGTAGCTGAGCCACAGTCCGCTGTGGCGTTGAGGAGGAGCTCAGTTGTTTATTCATTCACGTCAGCCCCTCTTCCCTTCCCTTCCCTTCCCTTCCCTCCTTCCTGCTACACACAACGGGGACCCACCGTTGTAACTGTTTTTCCCATATTAAAATTAACCACAGCCACGTCGCCACCATAAACCGATTTTGGAATCAGGTGAGTTGTGCTTTTATCTACCTTTGGAGATTATAGAGGGAATAGAAATGTATATGTGGCGCTGGAGCGTTGACTTGTCCGGCCCGGCGAGGCGGAGGAGGAGTGTTTCAACCGTAACTTATTAAATTCCTCCCGACCAGGCTCGAAAATGTATGCACGTTATGTGCGGCGATTTTACTGTCTGTGCGCTTTGGACGACTGTCTTTCGGTGCAGCTTTTCACGCTGTGCCGAAAACAACCGCGCGATGTAGGTCAGCAACTACAGCCAAAATGTCGTCTTTTCTTTTTTTACTTCCACATTCTCTCATGCCACAAACAGATGGCGTCGAGAGAGGGGGATGGAGAGAATGGGGGAAAGAGGCGCATAAAGGAGTAGGGGCGACACCAGGCCACATTAGCCATCACTAATCTGTACCATGCACATTCACATAACCCACCCCGCTCATGCCAAGATCTCTTGCAGGCCTGTCTTCAACAAAGTTTTTGCTGTTAAGTTGTCGGGTCTTTCTTTTTAAAGATACGGTGCAAGTTTTTTATTTTTGGAGGTGGGGATAATAGTTTATTTTGAGCAGGCTAAAGTGTCCACAGTGCCAGGGTTAAGATAAGGATGGTCCCTGTCAGCTCTGGTGCATGTAACATACAGTCGAGGCCACATTTTGGTCACAACCCTGCGCAGAGGGGATATTTCGACACCGCACAGCACCGGGAAGATGCACTGCAGTAACCTGTAGCCAAGACTGCTTGCCGCTGCTGTGGGAAAGAGAGGCTACCGCCAGTTGGCTGACTCTTATAAGGACTGTCAGAGATCATTGATAGGCCACACAGGTATCCTCCACTGCACTAATGAGGGCAGTGCATCTAACATTGGCTTGTCAAGGGATGTGAAGGTACTGTAAGGCTGCCTGGTCTTGCGTATGTGCCCTCATTTCGGGCTCTCTCAGTGCCATTTTCTGTAATGAACTGCAAAGCCAGAGCAAGTAATCATACTGCTGACCCCTTGCATACCTGCCATGCAGTGTCTAATCATGTAATGAGGATGGTGCACTGCATGCAGCAAGGCAGCTGCATACTGTGCATACCAGTTGGCAGCCCAGGGCCTGTAGATGTGCTCTGTGTCACCGCACTTAAGTGGCTGTCAGTAATTAAAAAGATATTCTCCCCTTGTGGTTTATGGGTCATCTGATTGATGGTCATTTAGAGGGAAATATTTAAATGACTCAGCAGCGTTCACCAAGGTATCGCTGCTGTGCAGATCCTAATTCATGCTGTAGAACTTGCTGTTAGCATTTTCAAAAGTGACAAATGAGTGTCCTGAGATCATGCTTTGACTTAAATGACACCATCATCTCAGTGTCCAAGGGAGCACAGGGCGTCAACCACTGCTGTCCACCACACCCTCTGTACTGTTACTGTAGCCATTTCATCCCAGCATCTTCAGTCATTTTTGGCTTCCTATTGTTACTTCATGAGCGTTTGAGTGATTTAGGCTTGGTGTTGTCAGATTGTGGAGTCCACTTCCATTGCTGTCTTTCAAAGAGTTTATCTATTGGCTCCTGCTGTACTTTTTCCTGAACTGTCAAGCAGCTGTAGTGGATGGCCAGTCATGGCCACATCGATTGGAGTGCTCTGCCTCCCTGAATGCAGTTTTGAGGCTCTTTGACTTTCCTTGTTCGATGATAATGTCCCCCAGCTATTTTTGCAGGAAGGCTTTTCAGCCAAATAATTTCTTTGCAAACTTGCTATCTCTTAGATGGCTGCACCCATATATGTTGTTGTTGAGTTTTTTTCCTATTTCATATCTTCACATACCTTAAATTAATAATGTGTAACCAAAAATTGTCAGCGTAAACAAAAAGCACTGACAAGCTATCAGCTGTTGTCTGTAGAACTTGTAGAAATCCAAGTTTTACTGTATTGTTTGCACCAGTCACAAAGTTGTAGCTGATACTGTTTTCGGCTTGTGTGTGTGTGTGTGTGTGTGTGTAGCCAAAAGTCCTCCTGAAGACACAAAGGAGGTTATGAGCATTTGACAGGTATGAATGTGAAACAAATTTTGTCAAAGTGATATCGGTATGCATGACAGAGTCAAAACATTGCAGGTGTGGGTGTGGTCTGACCTGTTAGTACTCATGTTATAATACAATAATTAGAACACACCGACAGGCATCTTTACTGGTGTGATCTCATTCAGTTTGGGTTACACAGTGATGAATTTCCCCAAGTTTGGATCAATAATGTGTTACTGCACTGCTGCTGCTGCCTTTCACAATCTGTATGCTGCTCAGTGGATCATAAACCATTCGTTTATGGATCATCATCGACAGGGTGACTGTTGAATATAGCCCAGCAGGGCCAAACAGAAGTCATATTCCCCATAATCTCAAAAAGACGAATCCAGTCTTCTTATCAGAAAATTAGATGCATCTCTGGCAAATTAAGATAAATGAAAAATAGGCTTTCTGTATTTTCTCCATCTGCTCTTTATCACACTGTGGGAATACAGCTGTGGTAAAAGGTTTAGAATAGCTGATGATGGTGTCAGCACATTGCAGCGCTTTGCTGTGCTGCAGGCAGGGTTAAAAAAAAAATGTTTCTCAAAGCACAAAGGCCTAATGTGTGGGGCCTGTTGGTAACAGCTGAATGACCTCCAATGTGCAGTTGCCAGTTTGTTTGTATGTGCTGCATGAGTGCAATGTGTAGGCCTGATTCAACACTACAATGCCCAGACCTTCTGGAGGAAAGGGTTTGCAATTTGGAATTGTTAAGAATATTGTTAACTGTGTTCCTGCAGCAAGATAACAGTTCACGCTGATTGGCTTTATTAATTAATTTGCTACTTTGCATTGCTTAACAGATTGGTTCCAGTTTTGGCATGCTTGCTTTTAAATGTTTCACTTTTGGTACCACAACTGTCATGCATTAATCTGGCTGTTGCAACAATGTTTGTGAACCAGAACAACAA
>VUQI01026349.1:41546-54293 GCA_015106735.1 Paratilapia polleni
TAAGGAAAAGAGAATTTTTTTTTTTTTTTTTTTTTTTTTTTTGGCAGAAGGAAATTACAGAGTTGTTGTTAAGGCTTTGGGAGACTCTGGGAAAGGGGTTTTCATTTAGTTTTGGCCTCCTTCCAGAAGAGCCAGAACCAGTGGACTATGATGGGAGGCCAGGAAGGAGGAGCGCTTCAAAGGAGACGTTTCAACTCTGTTGCTTATAACCGAGACACTGAAACTGTTGACCCGGTGTGGAGCTCCTTTTTTGGGATTACTACGCTTACTGACTCAGACTCTCACTGGCGGACAGTGAAATCTGTATGTTGTGTGTATGTATCAGTTATTTGAAGAAAAAAAAAAAGAAGAAAAAAGTTGCAGAGCCATTGGTTACATTTGATGTGATAGAAATTTATTTGCCATTTTTGTCATTCACAACCAATGTATACCCTTATATTTTTGACTGAAAGTGCCAGCTAGAAACATTTTGCAACTAAGCTTCCACAGTGTTGGCTATTTACTCACTGTATATCGAAGTTTTGATACATAGTCACAACATATTCATAGTTTTGAATGCTCTTAGTTAAAAACACCTAATTGTAGTTGCCCGTTCCCACCTAGCCCTCAGTTTAAAGTTCAAACAGATCCATCATTCAGTGCATTTGTGCTTTTTGCACAGGATGCTGTAGCCTTTTTGTTAGCAGGGCACCGACTACCAAAGTTGCTACTGTCCCATGTCGGCTACAACCAGAAACAAAACTGCCGGCATGTAAAGCCCTCTCACTGTAAAAATGATTCTGCAAAATGCAGTGTGTTTACCCATCATTTTTGTTTCACATGGTTTAGCTTTACATGAATAATCTATCCAGTGTAGTGAATATACTGCTCTAGTTTTTGAATTACCGAGTGAACAAAACAAAGCACTTTTTCATCGAAACCTGTCATTTTTCTGTGAAAGCCGTTTCCAGTAAGAGTGAACTCATTTGCCTCAAGGAGAAGATATGGGGGTGGAGTAAGATAAAATCTTCCAACCCCCTATAAAGGCAATATTATTAAACACAAACAGTTATGCTTTTTCAGTAGTTTTTTTGTAAACTGCTGTTTACTTAATATGGATATTTCACAGTTGTCAGTTCAAATACGAGTTGAAGAATGAGCATTTTGAATGGAGAATCAGCAGTTTGGGTTTTTATTTGTTGTTTGTAGTTTCAGCACTCTTAAATCCAGGGCTGGTCCACTTTACTTTTAATTCAATTTATTCAGAAACATTTTCCTCATCATGGGGAAAGTAGCATGAAAAATAGTTATGAAACAAACCGAATCTGTGAATCTGAAAAATGAAAATTAATTATTTGGAAGTCGTGCTTGGTTAGATTTTGAAATGATTGAATTATAAGTGGACTGACACCAGTCCTGCCACTCAGAAATTCTGTTTTGGGGAATACAGATAGCTCCCCCTGTCCTGCCATGCAGGTCAGCCTTGATATGCACACTAAACCAGAGGAATGGTCAACTAGTTCTTTTTTTGAGATGAGAAATATTAAACTGAGACCTCATGGAAATTGACCATGAATTATTTAATAAAGGTTCTCTAGTTTAAATGATGAAGACTGGTGTTTTAATCTGTCATTTTTTGGGAAGTAATCCTTATGTTCTGCTTTTTTTTTAGCCTCACCGGAGGTTGATTTTTGTGATGCAATGATTTTGTTTTTCATTAGTCACTATGATTTTGACATTGTTTTACCAAAATGTCTTGAACCTTTTGATGGATTGTCATGAACACTGGTACATGTTCCTCTCAGCATGAGTTGTAATTACCTTCAAGCACCACTGTGCATGTAGTCCAACTTAAGTATTACTGTCATTTGATTATTGATGGGGAAAAAATCCAATTTCCTTCTTCAGCATTTTATATTCTATTCAGTCTGCTGCATGGATGTTTGTATCTGTTGCCAGAGAACACATTTTGGGTTAAATTTGAGATTTTTCTGAACCTCAGTCAACTCCCAGTAGATCTTATGGATCGGTCAACTGCTTCATGGGTGCTTTAAACTCTGCAGGGATTATACTGCCATAAGAAGGCATTTTCCAGAACAAGATTGACAACTGTGCTCAGAGATATGGCTCTTTTAAGGCTGCAGATTAAATTAAATGGGAGTTTTTTTTTTTTTTTAAAGATTTCCAGGGAAAAGTTTTAAAGAAAGGTAAGTGTATGCATGTGCTGCGTGGGGTTAATCTAAATGCAAATTCTTGGTAATTTTTGATCGAGGAATCTTGTTCATTTTCTTTGACTTTTTAGCAACTGGGGCAGAAAGAGCAAGAGTCTACCATATTCTCTGAACAGTGTGTAGTTTTAATGTTAATGTCTGTCAACACTTTGAGTACCAAATGGTTTAGAATGAACAGCAAGAATAACAAGTCAGTGTGTGCATCTCTGAATACTCATGTTTATTTAAATTTAGCACTTCCAGATGACCAACAAGGCCTTGGAGAGATCTTGTTCTTTTACTTTGGGTATATATACATTCTTATACAGGATGAAAACAATGCAATGATGAACACAGATGAGGACAAACGTTGCTTGAAGGTTAATTCAGGTAATGTGATTGGCAGTCTACTTGTCATGATTGGAATTTTCCACTGCAGCAAGCCTCAGCTATTCTGCATTACAAACAGGGACAACCACCAAAAGTGGTCTGCAGGTGCACTTTAGGCCAGGATCAGTGAAAAATTTAAGCCTTTTTTTTCCCCTTAAAGAAATATTAATAAGCACTAACAGACACTACAGTACCCAACTGGATGACTGTGATCATGTCGACATCTGCTGGTGATACACAGTCGCTGCCAGTACAGCTAAAAGCTTTGCCAAAACTCCCACCAGGTTTGGCCCCCTGCTGGTACAAACACTGCTCACCATCATGCACTGCAGGGCGCATATGATGGCTACAAAATGAGCATACAGCACCGCATGAATGCACTGCTGGACAGGAGCTCATATGAGCAAGTGCATGAAATTAAAATGTGAAATGGAAATGCATGTGGTGGCTTTTCCCCAAATTATTCCGTACAGTCTGTGCTGATAAGTGTTTTTCAGGATAACAGCAGTGACCTGACAAACGAGCAGAAAAAGGAAACTCCACACACAAAGTCTTAAGTGATCGCTATTTCTTTTTATATTCATGGCGACAGAGCAAAACATGTCATTAACATGATGATATCCTAATTTGTGCTGTTCCCTGAAGATATGTTCTAATTTAATGTGAAAGCCTGAAACTTCTTTAAAACTTCCATAATAAATTAATATTAGCATTAATAATTAGTCATACAATTCACTAATTCTGTACTGTACAAAAGTGGCAATAGGAAAGGTAGAGGAAAAGAAAAACAAATTTTTAAAAAAATTGGCACGAATTGTTGGAGCAGCTTCAAAACTGGATACAATGATTCATACAAACGGTAAAAATGATATTTAAAAAAAAAAAAAATCTACAAACAGGTTTTGTTTCACTACATTGACAAGAGTCTTCTGATTGTCTTCTGGTTGTTCTTCAGTTGCCCAGAGCTTTATCGAGGTTGGTCTTGATGGCATCCAGGAAGTCTGTCGTGTTGACATAATGTTCATTTAGCTTGCAGCTGAAGTGGAGAGGTCAGACAGTGCAGAGATTAGTTTTGTAAGTTAGAAAATTTGTCCTTATGAGTAAAAATCAGAAAAAAAAAGTTTCCTAAAACATTAACTATAAATAAAACATTTGAAGATGTAGACTCACTTGGCCAAGCCATGGATGCAGCCTGCAAGGTCCTTGGTCATTATACCATTTTCCACCGTTTCCACGCAGACTTTTTCCAAAGTCTGGCAGAACCTGGAGAGATATTTTGCAGTGCAATGGAAATTAGAATGATGTAAAAATTGCATAAATATACATTATGCCAAGTGAGAAAATGATACTAATAAGATAACATACTTTATCAAATCAGGATTCCCATCCAGTTTCCCTCTGTGCTCCAGACCCCTGGTCCAAGCAAAGATGCTAGCAATGGGGTTGGTACTGGTTGGTCTTCCCTACAAAGCAATGTTAATGCTGGTCATTTAAAAAGCTGCATGTGTAAACACTTTCCATGCTGGGTCTGTTTGCATTAGCATAAGAAGCTCACAGAAATAACAGAAAATAGTTTGAAATTTTTTATTTTAATGACAGTAAAACACATTTTCACTCTATCTAACCATTAGAACTTAGCATATAACACGTGTCCTGAAACTGACAGCAACCTGACACCTAACATACAGTGTGCAAAGCTCTGAGCTGTCTTAGAGTGATCCAGTGGCTCTTACTCTCTGGTGTTCACGGTAGTGCCTGGTGACAGTGCCATGGGCAGCCTCAGCCTCGATAGTCTTACCATCGGGACACACGAGCACTGATGTCATGAGACCCAGAGAGCCAAAACCTGGCACAAACAAAAACATGGCATGTAGTTTAGAAGGAGATCATATCACCAAATAACCTCACACACAGAATATGACATGAAAATAACATGCAAATAATGCAGCATTGGGAGCTATGCAAAGATACTCATTATCCAACTGTAGTCTACTTACCCTGAGCCAGAATGTCTGACTGCACGTCTCCATCGTAATTCTTGCAGGCCCAAACAAATCCTCCAGAGGACTTCAGGACCTGGGCCACCATGTCGTCAATGAGACGGTGCTCATACCAGATCTTCAGCTTGTCAAACTGTGGCTTGTAGTTTCTGAAGGAAAACAAAAAACAAAGAGAGACTTCAGTGGCCTTGTGGATGTGAAATGACCTAACATACAAAATTTTGATATCTCAATGAAGAATAGTTTCCTCAAGCAACATAAACAGCATCAAGTCTAATTCTCTTCTGCTGTGTGTCTTACTTCTGAAGAGATTAAAACCTAAGCAATATGTACTGAATAAAACAGTACATTTCACTTATGGCTATGATGAACCTTATGAATGGCACAAACTGAAACATGCAGTTTTAATAAAACTGAAAACCTCCATAGTAGGTGAAGCTTTCTCAGATACCTCTACTCTCCTTTTAAAGCACATCTTACCTCTCAAAGATGTCCTGGAAGATGTCTTTGAAGCGGCCATCGTAGGCCTTGAGGATGGTGTTCTTGGTGCTCATGTACAGGGGCCACCTCTTCTGGATGGCATACTGGAAGCAGCTGTGAGCAAATCCACTGATGGACTGTGCAAAGAAAATATTACACTTGCTTAAGCAGTAGCATCACAGAACAGTAAATAAACAGACAGTACCCCAAAGTATCTATTAGCTTTGTTTATTGTTTTTTTGTATCTCATTTCATGTACCCAAATCTATAAAATTTATTGTTACCTCATCAGTGTTGTACATTCCCATCCCACAGCCCCCTGCCGGAAAGTCATACACCTCCCACTCCTGCTCCTTGCTTCCATCAGCTGGGGTAAACACAACCTTAAACTTGCCAGGCTGGTTAATGACAAAGTCTGTGGCCCTGTACTGTGAGATCAAACGTTGGTATGTGAGACTGTACTACTTTCAGTTTGAACAGAATCAGAAAATGCACATTTGTATTTTTTTTTTTTACCTGATCTCCAAAAGCATGTCTGCCAATTGTTATGGGTTGTGTCCATCCAGGAACAAGACGGGGAATGTTTTTACAAAGGATTGGCTCACGGAAAACGGTGCCACCCAAGATGTTCCTGATGGTTCCATTGGGACTCTTCCACATCTTCTTTAGTTTAAACTCTGAAGAGAAAATATAATAAAAGCTTCTGCTAATTGAAGATGCAAAACAAGGTATTAATTCATGTATTGATAACAGGATTGAAATACATCCAAATGCCCCCAATACTAATAATTTGGTACAAAGTTAAAACAGGCCTGAGTCTAACTTACCCTCAACTCTAGCCTCATCAGGGGTGATGGTGGCACATTTGACAGCCACACTGTATTTCATAGTTGCCAGAGCAGAGTCTATAGTGACTTGGTCATCTGTCTGGTCTCGGTAGGGCAGACCCAGGTCAAAATACTTCAGTTCAACTTCCACATTGGGCAGGATGAGCTGTGCAAGATGTTAATGTGTTATTTGTCTGAGGACAATGCACTTTGATTCACTGACACAGCAGATCTCAGTTACGGCTTGAGTTACCTTTTCTTTAATGAACTCCCATATGATACGAGTCATCTCATCGCCATCCATTTCCACCACCGGCTGGTCCACCTTGATACGCTTTGTTGCATCTGAAAAATTTACAGCTACATTAATGTTCAGAGTCATTTACAGCTGCAGGATACTGGAAATGATAGGGGGGGGGGAAAGTTAAGTTTGCACACTTGTGTAGCTAAAGGGTAACATTCATTTGAATACTGAGAGTGTATTCACAGCTTTGTATAATACTTCTTCACTGACTCCACACCTTCCATTTCCTGTCTCTTTGAGAAAGCTAACCATCAAGCTCTAAATATCTCTGAAATGACTAGCCTTACTTTTATCACCTGAGTCACCTGTCTGATCAACAAAAGAACACACCTGCATATCATTTTTACATTCCTGCTACAGCTCTCACTGAGGCAGTGAAGCCCAGCCGCCAGATACTGTGACCTTCGGATTATAGGAGAGCTTTGATATCATTTATTACCTGTCAAGCCCATTTTGTACCCGACAACACGTGGACTAAAATGCCAAAGCAGGCTGGCATCAGACTTGCTATGTATTCTTTAACATACTTAATTTTTCTCAGATTTAGAATGTTAGACTATAAATGCCTCATATTTTTCTTCAGCGTGACAACCCGTGCTTCTGTTTAGGTTATTATTTTATTTATTTGTCATTTAGTGATAAACTAAACAGCTTTAAATTACAGGGCTGACTGCCATTACTATTGCTGGGATCTTGTTACGTATGATACGCCCATGGATAGTTGCCAAACAGACTTTTTACCGGTTTCCAGTCACATGCTGTACAGTACAACTCACTCACTCAGTCCACACTGTGTATCTCAGGTAACCACATTAATGTTGTGAGCAGTTCGTTTTGAGTCATAATGTTGTGGTTTTAGTCGACGGCAGACTTACAGTTCCTCTGTTGCAGTCTGTGCTGGCAGACGGCAGCCGGTGAGACCACTGCGGGGTTTTGCGACAGCGCAGCGGCTGCACTCCTCGACACGGTAGTCAGAGCTTTAAGGTAGCCCGCCATAAATACTAGTGGTTAGTTACGGTCACGGACTGGTCCACTAGGACTTTACCCACTTTCCAATTGAATGAACGTAAGGCCGGTAGAGCCCGGTAAACTGGTGACGCTGGACGTGGGCGCTAATGAATTCCACACACGTCAGCTTGGAGGGAGGCCGCTGATTGGCCAGTGAGACCGGCCCCGGTACAAGTTCCTTCTTTCTAACACAATTGTAGTCCGCTGTATTCACTGTTTGTATGTAATGCTGTACAAAACGAGAGTTACATAGTATTTCACATTAAAAGCCCCAAACCTGGAATAAAATCAGCATAAAAATCAATTCTTTACAGAATACATGTATGTGAACGACACTAAGGCAGGTGGAAAGGTGAAGATGTAAGGAATAGAGGTAGCGAAGGTGGATGAGTTTAAATACATGGGGCCAACTATCATTGCACAAGAGAGGTGAAGAGGGTGCAGGCAGGTTGGAGTGGGTGGAGACGAGTCTCAGGCTTGATTTGTGACAGGATATCAGCAAGAATGAAAGGGAAGGTTTAGAAGACGGTAATGATGTATGGTTTGGAGACAGTGGCACTGACAAAAACACAGGAGGAGGAACTGGAGGTGGCAGAACTGAAGATGGTAAGAATTTCATTGAAAGTGACCAGGAGGGACAGGATTAGAAATGAGTATATCAGAGGGACAGCTCAGGTTGAGCAGTTTGGAGACAAAGAGAGGCAAAGCTGAGATGGTTTGGACATGTGCAGAGGAGGGACAGTGGACATACTGGGCAAAGGTTGTTGAAGATGGAGCTGCCAGGCAGGAGGCAAAGAGCAAGACCACAAAGAAGGTTCATTGATTTAGTGAAGGAGGACATGAAGAAGGTTGTTGTGACAGAAGAGGATGCTAGGGATAGGTTGAGATGGAGGCAGATGATCCGCTTTTGCAACCCCTAAGGGGAGCAGCCAAAAGAAGAAGAAGGTTTGGGTCTACATCTCCTCTTACACTCACTGCAAATGAAATAATCACCTTCATATGATTAAACACTTCTTTCCTGACTTGAGTGGTCTCTTCCAGGATAGCAGTGCCCCCCCATACATAGAGCATGAAGGCTCACTGACTGGTTTGATCAGTCTGAAAACGATGTAAATCATATGCTAAGGTCTTCAGCTTTGCAGCGACCATGTCAGCCCAGTTAAATACCTATGGGAGATTTTGAACAGCTGCTTTGACAATCCCGATGAGGGAATATGTGTAGTAAGACTGGTGAACCACCCCTGAAATAATATTCTAGAGACTTGGAAATTTAATGCCGAAGAACACCAAAGCTGTTTTGTTGGCACATGATGACCAAACACCCTAAGAGAATCTTATGTTGGGTTTTCCTTTAATTTGTCACATTTTGTAATCCATTATACACAGTGAAGGTCAAGCAGTGTTAGCGAAACAAATTTTTTAATGGGGTGGGACTTCAGGATTGGAGGTTCCAGCAGATCTTCTACAGAAGCTTAATGTAGACACTAAAACAATTATTGTAATTTTAATTAAAATCTTATTTTAAAAAACAACAAAATAAATAACATTAATTAAAACTGGATTTGAAAAAGCATCACAATACTCAGTGCCACACCATAATGTGACAATGTTTGTAAAATTATTGATAGGATTAGTCTTAACCCTGTGAGTCGAAGGTAACCGGACGTCTTTTTCAGGTTCTTGAAGATGTTGCATCTCTCATCCAAGAGACTTCTAGTCAGAACTGAAGACGCCTCTCGGATGAGAAGTAAAACATCTTCAGGAACCTAAAAAAGAAGTCCAGTTATCTTCAATTCATGCACTTAAAACTATCATGGCCTCAATGACTGAGAACCTACACAGACATATTTACACAATTCTGATTTTGTAACTATAGTTTATGTCTTCAAACTGAAACTTTATTGCCAAAGAAACTTTTTGTGCAAAAAAGCTATTCTACTTGGTCACTATCCAAGGAAGAAAATCAAAAACATATGAATGAAAATTGAGAGTCCAATCAAAAACAGTGGTTGTTTGTATATGTAACAGATTATATGTGTTTAAATTGTAACACTAAACTTTAACTCGGTTGACAGGAGGAAAACATATTTCTAAGGCAATTTGTATGACAAACAGACAAGGACATAAGGGAGACAGAGCTCTTATAGCTCATAACAGTTTTGTACACATAAATTATAGTAACAATAAACATAACAGATGCTACACAATACGACAAATAAAGCTAACATTTAAACTCAATTCCCCTTTGGTTTTTATGTGTGCCACAACTTTCACTGCAGGTATGAAGATAAATTCTAAAAAGTTCCCACTGTAAGGCAAACTGGGCAATGTTATAGGTACATCAAACTAAACATGGTTTCTCTTGCATGTCTATAAAAATATAATAATCTCTGAAAGGCTGAAATATGTCAATTGCCTTTTTAACACAAACATGAGTGGTGTTTTTTTTTTCAGCAAAACTTATGAACAAAACAACACGTGAAAAAGGCGTTCAAGTTTTGTCAGACAGGAATATGAAAACTCCTTGAACTATCCATTTACCATAGGCTTGGTTGAAAATACTAACAATATGTGCTAATCTCCAGATGTACTTCTGTGTTCACATTAGCGCGCTTCCGCTTGTGTTTCTGAGGGCACATTGAGAATACAGGCTCTAAGTGGTAGCTGCCACAGAGCCTTTCTTCTCGGAGAAGAAGCTCTTGAGCATCATGACTTGGCCGATGCCGATGACAAACAGCAGGACGGTTTCTCCGATGGACCAGTAGGTCACGCGCTCCAGAAGGTGTTCTGCTTTTGTGCGGTCCTGCGCCTCTCTCAGCCTGTACCATGTCTGCGAGTCAGCCACCACCTTCAGGACCTCATGAATGGCGACACAAGACGACTCTAACTGAGAACAGAAAGAGCAATGCAAATGAATCCAGAGCAGAGCAACGGATGAGGGAATATGTACACTGGAAGGTGGGTCACACAGAACAGTGTCACTTAAAACCTGCTACACTTTTTACCCTGCAGGTCTTAGTACTTGAATTAGATATTGAGCAGTAACACTATACTATCCTGTATATAGTAACTAAGGAACTACAAATGTAGTCTGATACAGGATGCACAGTCACCACTTTTAACACACACTAAATCGCTTTATTGCACTGTCCACTAGACTTTACAGTAAATTGAGTCACTTTAATCTGCTGCACTATACTGTTTTTCCTATATTTACATTTTAAACTCTGTTTTTGCTCTGTTGAATTTTACTTTGTTACATTTGTTATTATTATTTAATATTTTTATTTAAATGTATACATATTTTACTTTATTGTATTTAAGATATTTGTTTGGTTATACTGTATTTTATTGAGCTACACACCATTCTACGTAATTAAGCTATTTGTTATATGTTTGTTGTGTTTAACAAAATTTTTAACAGCTGCAACAAAGGAATATCCCAACTCTGTTGAGCTATAAAGTATATCTTATCAAATGTTTTATTCTGTGTTTTGATAAGGAGCAATGATGTCAAACCTGGAAGCTTGAGGAAGATGGTTGACATTTCTTCCTTAAGTCTGTGCTTGACTGAAATGGACCGAGGTACCGTTAACTCTTTTGAGTGTTTTGTGTAATGTGAGGTAAAGAAAGCACATTAAAAGACAATATTTCCTTGTGACCTTAATCTGAATAAATCTTGCGCCACCTTGTGGACATCACGTGAACTGTAACACCTGTAGAGCATTCTAAAAATAATGTAAGGCAACAGTTTTGGATCACTTATCAACTCTACAGCTAGAGTTTGGCCTAACTTACTAAACATAAGTAATGTGTCTGTGTTCATCTTTTTTAGGTCAAAATACGTCTTATTTTTCTCTTTTTCTAAGGGGTGTAATAATTCTGAAATCAAGACTGAAATCATGATACAAACGTCTGCAATATCATATCGCAGTTCCATCTTCCAATACCCTTGTGGAGCTGTTAATGCCTATTCAAAGCATGCTCTTCTGACTGAAACTGTAATGTTTAAACATTGTTCGGGTAACAAATTAACAGAAAACTCATTATCAAGTAATCCAGCCAGTTCTAAAGAACATTTTCCCCATTTTTTTTGTTATTTATACCCTTTAAAGAATAATAAACTCGAATTGTGGCCCAAAAATGAAGGTATGAACCAAACCCTGGTTTTGGAGAATCGTGATTCCCCTCTTTTTTTGGATGTAGTCTGTTTGCCCGGTCCTGCTGCCTCAGTACTCTCAAACCTGGCCACAGCGTGGGCCTTTGAAGGTGTCCCCTGCAGCACACACACATGGAGCACTGTGTTCATTTAGACTTACCTGAGTCAGCGCTGTGCTTCTTTTCATGCTCTCCAGGAGAGGTTCCTCATTTCCGTGGCGGAAGTCCAGGTACACTACTTTATGTGTAAAAGTGGAGAACTCATTGCTGAAGCAAACCCTGTAGACTCCCTTCATAGTTGTGGTGTGAGAGAAGCTGTCATACTGCTTCTTCCTCTCATTATACAAGACGTTGTCACGAGGATCGGTGACAAAGCAGTCCACATCGTAGTTGCCCCCTGAAATGACCTAAAAGAAAATGAAATACATAAACACACAGGCTGACAGGACATACAGATGCAAAGATAGTTGTAACTTTGTAGCATGTGTTTTGTGTAGCTTCTTTTTAAATATGCTGAAGGTATCTAATG
Source organism: Paratilapia polleni (assembly GCA_015106735.1). Classification (NCBI taxonomy): domain Eukaryota; kingdom Metazoa; phylum Chordata; class Actinopteri; order Cichliformes; family Cichlidae; genus Paratilapia; species Paratilapia polleni. The sequence continues at coordinate 53,432 of VUQI01026349.1, forward strand.
CGTCTGTGGGTGCCAGTTGTTGGTGTGGGAATGATTGGGTTTCTCTTTATAATGCTGTAAAAGCCTTTACCTTAAAATGGAAAGCACCCTGAGATAACATATATTGTGAAGTGATTCTATATAAATAAAACTGAATTGAACTGAAGTCTATAAAAACATGCATTTTGGACTCTATAAACAATACTATATAAATTTGTTCTTTACTTTTGGGAACATGAGACTGGAAAATACTCAGATGACAATTTCCCACCTAAAGAATAAGTATGACAGCATCTCCCTAAATACACACACTGAAGTGATGGAGCTTTCAGAGTAACTTACTTGGAAGTCTATGTCAAACTTCACGTCTTTCTCCAGCTCCTCGTAGAAACACTGCTTATCATTGTCAGGCAGTTCAAATGTGAGCTCGGTCCCAAACACTACAAATGCATTCAGCAACAGCAAACAGTTAAATGCCAAATACAGCATCGTGAAAACAACCAGTAGGTGCAGACAGACTTGTCCTCAGTGTTACGGTGATGTTAACAGTTTGTAGTTCTGACGTGGCGTGAGCACAAAGAGCTTCCGGGACAGTGTTGTTTATTTTTTTTGTTAAAAAAAAAAAAATCAAAAATAGACCCACTGCTGTCAAACTTAATGTTTTGTCAGACAAAACCCACTACAAGCTCTTAACGTAATATAAAACATTTGAAAACCCGTTAAACCCACGAAATACCTCGAAAGAGCTGTGCTGATTTCTTAACCAATGACAGAGCATCACAGCAACAATCGTGAACAAGTTTCCCCTTCAAAATAAATGCACGGTATTTGACAAGAAGCTCATATTTTGGCTCTAGGAAACCATAAATTTTATACAGGAAAC
>VUQI01026351.1:6481-16744 GCA_015106735.1 Paratilapia polleni
AAAAAAAAGGCCCCCCCCCCCCCCCCCCCCAATTTATGCAGCTTAAGTGTTAACAGCTAAAACATATCCATCCATTCACAAATGCATACTAACCAAGACAATTTAAAATAAGATAGCAGACCTTACTATACATATTAAAAGGAAACATAAAGGAACATCAGGGCAAGTACTGCAGGCAAGCATGCATTGTATGATAACTGCAGGGTTATGTGTTTTAGAAACCAACCATCAATCATTTTATTTTCACAGCTGTTGGGCTTTTTGTGTCAGTGACTAATCTGTATTTGTACATTTTTGCATGTGAAAAATATATGTAATTAAATGGGAGTTATTCTTTTTAAATTAGTTTCACAGATATTAGTTCAGAAAATTATCATGTCTGTCGACTGGGTAGAGAAATACAACTTTTAATAAATACTACATTATTATTTCCATTATATTTTGATGCCCCCTTAACCAATTATTTTTAAAGTAACTTTTTATGACTTAGGACATTATTATTGAGCTACTTTCTATTTTAAATGAGGCTGCTTGTTAATTGCTGCTGTCAGTTTGAAGCGAGCATGATGCTGCTGGTGCTATTTGATTGGGTCTTCTTATCCTCGGGCATATTCTAACTGGTTTTGACTGGGATCAGGGTCTCATTGGGTATCTCTTTTTTTTGAGAAGCACGTTTTCCACGAGTTTTAGATCTGGCCCAACATTTTGGACCATTGAAGACCATTTCTCTCTACAGAACCAGATTCTACGTCAAATATTTTATGGTTCTCTTTCCAGCTCTATTAATGTCTCAATTTATCTCTGTAAGATGTGGTTTTTCCGCTTTGCTTACACTGATGTGTGAAGATTAGGTTAAATCAACCTTGAATTATCCAAGCTTTTGGTTTATGGTTTCTAGGTCGTGAATAACTTTGATATCTCTTTTCTGTTAAGGATCTGTCATTAGGATTCAAAATTCAAGAAAAAAATGAGTTTTGTGTTATTTTTATATCGTTTTCAGTGAAAAGGAACAAGGGAGATTGACAAAACAGGGGGAAAGCATGAGAACAGATCTGAACCCATCATGGTAGTACATGGTACACATAGTAGCCACAGAGCAAGAAGATGACTGCTGGTTAGGAAACAGTTTGGTAGAGAGAAGGCTTTAAGTGTGTCTGTGTGTGTGTTTGTAGGCCTACAATCTGCAAAACCATGACAACCTACTGTTGTTGCTTTACCCTGGGCAGAATGCACAGAAATCTGAATTCACATGTAAACACAAACACAAAGGGTACTTCCAGAGACAATCACACACAAGGCCAGAAACATACTTGAAAACGTTTTTGCAGTTATGCAAGCACATACAGCCATATGAACACACCCGCCAGACACAGTATAACAAAATAGTTGTTTCTGTCCCTGATGAATGAAAACAGAAAAGGAAAGGCAACTATTCTGTTATGATTTATCATTCAAGGCCGGTAGATAGGAAAGATAGGAAGAGGCACAGACAGAGAAAGAAAAGAATTTATGAAGTAAGCCTGGGCCAATTTTCAGAGAAAGCTGCATAAGTCTTAAAGGACAGACCAACAGGTGTAGATAATTTTGATGAGATATTTTTTTAATTGCTGCAAATTTAATTCCTGTTCTGGTTTTGACATATTATATTGATAGATGCATTTCTCCACAGGCAGAGGGAAGATAGCTAAAGTTATTCCACTTAAAAGAAAGAAAAAAGGTCGTAGTTTTACTTGACTTTACCTCTGCCTTTGACATCAAGGTAATTATTGTTATGTAAATTTTGATGAGATTGGGTTCCATCAGTGCAGAAAGAGCACTCCAGGAGACTCAAATGTAAGCATTTACTGTATTTACTTGGTACAGTATCAAGGGGAATCAGGGCAACTACACATCTTTACAGGTCGTACTATCACCACAATTCTGAGGGAGTCATCGCACTGGGAGAATGTTTATACTTTAGACAAATATTCTGTTCATGCCTTTATTCAGATAAACTACTTTGTAATATTTTGCCTACAGCTCAGTGTTCTGACCTTCACATGGCAGCAGACACAAATAAACAACATTTACATATGCCAAAGAAAGACTTCAAGGCCACCAAGATAGACAGGAGCCAGAGAAAGGCTCTGAATCCACCAATAGAATCCACTCATGTTGCAGAGTCCCCAGGGTTGACCCTGCAGGATGTTACCAATAGAAAAGGAGGAATCTTATCAAAAAAAATCCCTCTCAATTATCAAACATAATTTGAAATAGAAAGAAGATTCATGTTGTCAAAAGTAAAAGCAAGTAAGACACAGAAGACAGTAACGTGCTAAGCTACTGTAAGGTGGAGCTCATAACTAATGGACATTGAACGAAAAAATACTAAAGATCTTTTTTAAGATTTTTTTTATTTTTTATTAAAACAGTATTTCCAAAACCAACAAGTATTGTTGTAACTGAATTGTTCTGTATGAATAACATCTGGCAAAAGGCTAATGTATGTGTGCTATGCAAAATGCATACACATATATGAACCTAGAAGGAAAAAAAGATGTATGCAAATATAGTTATATTCAATTCAATTCAATTCAATTTTATTTATATAGTGCCAAATCACAACAACAGTCGCCAAGGACAGACCAACTACTTATATAACTTTATAAGTATGTATGTTTATTAAGAATGGTATGGTGAAGCTATTAACTGAATGATATTTGTAATTTGTGTTTTAATGACCTATATAAAGGTTATCTTATTTATACTTCTATATAAAATTTAAAGTTAGTTCTATGTGAAGAGCTGGCTTGACATGTTAATGTGTTCTGTTGTTTATGCATAAGTGTATGTAAGATTCTGTGTGCATGTGTATATGTGTATAAACCCAAAGAAAGATAGCCAAGGCTGAAGGTGGTGCTAATGTGGATTTTAACAAAAAAGAAATATGGCAGAAATAACAAGAAATAGACTCAGTGAACAGGGAGAGAAGGAAATGGCAAAAATATCCTCAAAGTAGTAGGCAACCACTCTTTTTTTCAATGTGGGAGATAGAAAGATGGTATAGAAACAGCCTGAGGCAAAGCTATCTCCTGATCTCCATGCTTATGCACATAGATATGGGAGTAAGCAAGACAGACAGTGGAGGAGACAGTCAGAGAGGCAGAAAGACAAACACTCCAACAGACAGACAAAGGGGAACCATACAAAGGTAGATACAGAGGTAGTTAGCCCAGGGCTCTGCCAGCAAGTATTCTCCTGGTTGCCGGCTTACCTGAAATAAGGCAGTGACAGAACAGCTGCAAAAATTTTACTGACTGCAGAGGTATTCAGGGTCACACACACATGCTTCACCACACACATCTATTCACACACATTGTTTTTAGTTGCCATTAGGAACCACAGCCGGGTAAAACCCACGTGACAGACCTCAGATATACTGGCAGGTTACAAGACACATGGTTTAGCACTGCAGTAGGGAATTCCAAATTAACATGTGCTACGTGCCCACGTCTATCCAGCAAGATAGAATACTTACAGGAAATGTGTTTTAATTTATAAAATATGCAAAGACATACAATATTTATGAAAAAATAGGAATTATGGACTTTAAAAGATTGGAAATTTCCTTTAGGGGTTTCAAAGCTAGCTACAAACAATATGAGTAAACAAATGCTGAGTTCATGCTTCACTGGAGGTTGCTGAATGAAAATAAGGAATCAGAATGACCAGCTTGCTGTAGTTAAAACATGAAACAGCTTTCATAGGCCCATAAGCAAGAGAGTAAAAAAGGTTAAAGCACCTGATTCTCTCTGGCATACTTCTCTCAAACCTAATTAAGAGCTGCCAAATGCCAACTAAAGCTACATCTATCCTCTGGTAGTTTATCTGCCTGAAAACGTAAAAAAGAAAAAAAAAAAACAACATACTTTAGACAGGCCCAAAAGATTTTTTGTATTTTTAGTATCCGAAAAAAAATTATGTGTAAAGCAGCAGTCACGTAGTGGCTCATTTAATATATGCATTCAGGCTGTAATGTGCTTATTCTGTGTTGTGTTTTTTCAACTCAAAACTGATATGACTGACATAACTTAACTGTTTTTATGTGCATTTTTTTCGTTTGTCTGTATGTGACATTTATATTAGAAATGAATGCTGTATTATTTTTTGTAATCGGGGGTTAGCATTGTGTGTTTGCATCAGTGGAAAAGAAATCAGTATTATTGCTACTTAAGTAGTTTTGCTGAGTCGGACAAAAATGCAGGAGGAGGGCTGTCTTTCAAAAAAATGTTTCAATTATCTCGATTTCTGTCTTTTTCTTATCCTTTGTGATTCTCTGTCACAGACTGAGGCAGAACTATCTAAAATCTGATTCCTATTAAGAGGACAATCGGTTTGATATGGGTGTGCAGTAAGCTTGTTTAATAATGAAAAAACGTTTCATCATATATCTGAAATAACTATCATCTAATTTGACTAAACTGACTTTTAAGCATACTGAAAAAGGAACTTCATCATTATGCACCTTCAGAAAAACCGGAAGCAGTCATCAACTTTAGGTTGTATAGTAAACAGTCTGTCTAGTCCAATATCGAAAAAGAGTTATTGCAGCTCTTCTATGGCATGATATCTCTGTTTGGTTCTATTTCACTTTAATTTTATTCAAGAGGCAACAATTTTAGATGAATCAATATTGTTTCCTACATCACATCACCTTCAGTCTCTCCTGATAGAATATTCTATTTATTGTGCATGCTGAGAATAAAAGAGAAAGCTGAGGCTTCTGTCAAAGTCTTTGGCATAAAATGCTCTTCACACCTTCAGGGTACTAGGGAGTTGTCTGGCTTACATTACAAATTTATCACTTCAGAAATCACCCTTTATTTTTGCATCTTAACCACGCAGTGCTTAAAATACAGAGAAGCACGGTGCACTAAAATATCATGCCCGATGTCAACCAGGTGCCAGAGTACAGGTAATCTCGTGTGCACAGGCTGGTGATCAGAAAGGCCAGTTTTTATGCACAAATCGTATTAGCACCACTACCAATATTTCCCACAGAGTGTTGAATCAGTCCCCACGCGCTCTTTTGAAAGTATTCATCTGTGTTGACTCAGTCGCTTGTTCTCTTACACTCTTTTTTGAATCATCATGCTGCAACTTAGAAATAGACACGAGTAGCTTCTCTCTGGTATATCGCTCACTGAATTGTATGAAAAAGAGATTTGGCCAGAGGTTAATAATTCAGATCTTGTAGTTCTGAAATATTGATGCAGAAGGGAACCTACACATGTGCTGGCATACTAACCGACACAGGAAGGAAGTGGCTTGTCCCAGACACGTCTGTCACCACTAAGACAGGTGAGTGTACTGCTGCCATGAAGACTGTATCCAGGGTTGCAGGAGTACAGGACAAAAGTGTTGGCATAATGACCATCATCCTGGATCTTGTAGCCATAACTAGGGACACCTGGTTCCTCGCAGCGTACAAGGTCAAAACCTAGGAGGAGATAGACACAGAAATATAGAGATTAGGTCTTCCTGTCCATGCTGTAAGACTACACTGCACACATGAACGGGGTGATTCCGTTCTGATAGGAACTGAGGAGGACATAAGGTTATTGTATTCTTCTCCTGGATCTCACCACTTCCTACAGCATTTTGAAGTTTGAATACAATGTTAATTCTACGTGACATTTCTATAAAATTATGCTTCTTGTTGTGAGATTTTTTTTTAAAAAGTATGGGCTTCTCACTTTTCTGAAAAAATATAATGATAACTGTAATGGTAGAGGAAAGCACTGTCAGTTATATTTATGCAGTGAAAATGTGGTTCCTATATGAAAATGTGAAAAAAAAACCCCTCAAATGATAATTTCACATCCCACATAAACAAAAAAAAAAAAGAAAAGAAAAACACAGTCTCTGAGTTTCAAAGATCCACAAGAATAGGAAAGCTTCCTGCCTTCAAGACAGATGGTTAAACAAAGACACAAGAACGTAACCAACATATGTTTTTTTCCCTCAGGTTAGCTTATGATGGACATAACATTCCCACTCAGATTGGGGTTGTTATATAATAGACAATAAACAGTAAGCTGGTTGCTGGTTGGTATTAGAAACTCTTTTTTTCAATGAGGTTTAGCAGGCTCTTCAACTAGCAGTACAGATATTTCATTATCCAATAAATACAGTGATACTTCAAAATTTTTACATGGTAAACATCAGCTTTTGTCAGTGAAACTTTAATCACATTTTTGGCAGAGTGTGTCAATTTGTTTTAATATGGTAATCACTATCAATTCACTTGACTGTTGAGTGATGTAATTATATGTAAAACAGCTCATCTTTTACTTCTGGACAGAGTCAGGACACAAAACGAGAGTCCACTCATTGTCCAATCACAATCTATCCCACAACTTTTAAAGTTTAAGTTAACTTTTGAAGTGTGTCCTGAACTGTCAGTACCTTCCTGCATTCATTTCAGTAAAAACAGATGCACCCCACTTCTGTCAGTCTTCTGTGTTCATTTCCTGAACAGATGTGTGAATTCTTATTACTCTATTAAAATAGCCTTTAACACTGTGCATTATTAAAGCTGTTTTACTCAGTCCCTGACTCTACTTAACAAGCAGTTGCTGCTTCCCTTGATCAGGCAGCCATTGCTTCCTCCCTTTCTTTTGTTTAAACCTTCTATCAGTCTCTCTTATCTATCCATCAGCTCATCTATTGTAGCAAGGCTTTGAAGAAGGTGTCACCTTCTCCGGTTTAATGACTCGCTGATTGATGGTTGTCTAATGGTCTAACTGACATACAGAGCATATATCTAGTGTTCATATACCATCTACCCTCATTTGTTTGTCCCTTCGTCCAGCCGCTCTTCCACTCCAGATGTGTCACTTTCTCACCTTCTTTTAATGACTTGCAGATAAATGCTCCTCTAATAGCCTCTTTGACTTACACAGCAGCTGCTCTTGCCTTCTTAAGAGACTCGCTTTTACAGCTATTAAGATGTGTGTGTTTGTGCGGGTATGTGTTTGTCAGAAAGAAAGAGAGCCTGTTTCAGACATTCATATGCTCATTTTTTTTTAACTTTGTGCTTGGTAAGCTACTGTTGCACTCTGGCCCTCAACAGAAATTGCTTGGAAAAGTGATTGTTGGTCTTTTGAGCTGTCAAAAAAGAAAAAACATTGTGTTGTAATTTGCTGACTGAGAACGACTAGTCTCTACAGTTTTGAAGTACATGACACCTATTTTGTTCTGCTATGTACAGTAGTACTCAAGAATCACTTGACTGAAGCACATGGCAGGTGTGGGATACATCCAAGAGGGCAATCAAAAACAATTACTACCACTCCAGATTTCAATTAAAAACATCTCTTTACGAGGATCTTTGAGATAAGCCACTTAAAATATAGGAAATTGCTGTTTGCGTAGCTGTGTGCATGTGTTGCTATCATTTTGTGGACTAAATTTGGTCCACAATTTTTCTTTTGGTTGTTGTTTTTTTACAAACTCTTGGCTCTGTATAATGGCAGAGAGACCGGATATCCCTAATATCCCTAATATGCAGATCTCAGGCACACAGCTATAGCTATAGGTACAGAGGCCCTGACGACTTGCTGTTTAAAATTTCTGTTTAGGGGCAGACATTCAAAGAGCTGGCTTAAAGTGGGAGGAGCAAAAATGGCTTCAGACAGAAAATGAACTGAGGGGCTGCATCGAGACCCAGTACAAGATAAAGAAGGAATGTGACTCATGAAAAGGTACTCTAGTACAGTTTATGGAACTGGAAATGAGTATAAGTCATCTCCTTTTATTGTCAAGTGAAAGAGCTAGGGAGCTAGGGAGCTGTGTGTGTGTGAGAGTAAGACAGCGAGAGTTGGGGAGTTGGGGTGGGTGGTTAGGCATACTTGAACAATGGAAAGTTTCAAAAACCAGGGTTGTACAAGTAAATATAAATGAAAAATGATGTGCATTTCTGGTTTAAATAATTTCTTAAATATAACTCACTTGTATATGTAAGGTGGAAGCCCTGATTGGTTCCAGAAGCATTGCTATTGAACTCCAGCCACAGATGATTGGATGTACTATTGATGACGTGACCCATCATGTCATCACGAGTAAAGTTTCCAAGGAGGCGAGATGAACTGTTCTCTCCATCATACACCTGTCAGTCAAAACAAAGGATTAGGGTTGCAGGGCATGAATAAAAACATGAGTGTTATAAATAATGAGGTTGTCACTGAACATAGGTGCACAGTGCACTCCTGACCTGGTATGGAGGGAAAAAAAAAGACAGCGCATAATGTGGGAGGTATAAAAGGTTTATTCCTTAGTTCAATGTCCAGCCCGATCTCATGGCAATTTGTGAAATGGTCATGAAATTTGACCCATTTGTTAATCGACATTTTATTGTAAAAGTCAGCACGACTTAACAATTAAATATATCTCAACTGGAAGTATGGAAGCATGCTTCACATCTTCTCCAATTTTAATTGAATTTACTTGAAATGTCATTTGCCACAATTAAAAGTGGCACAGTGAACCTACTTTCAATTTTGCAGTTTAATTCTTGTGTGTAACCTGTGGGAAGCAGTAAATTTGAGTATCACTTTGAATTGTGTGCTGGCAACGGGAATATCGTAGCCCTCAATGAAATATAAAAAGCTGTTTATTCACAGTAAAGGTTGTCTCCAGCTGGCATAAGTGTTCAAAATATTTGTTCATATTTTGAAAAATTATCCTGTTTCATTTTACAGATGAAACCATTCACAAGAAATATACAATTTTTTTTAGAAATTTTCCATAAAAGCTAGAAGCCTCAGTGTCTATATTCTCTACTATTAACTAAACACGCTGGTAAAAACAAGTCGACACCTGTGTGTGTGTGACTTGACTTAAGAGTGAAATGAAGCAAGTGAAGACAGGAGTTTTGATTTACAACAATATAAAAGCATCACTGGACTGGATTGATATTGCAGGATTTAGTTTGTATTTCCTCTGCTGATCAGTTTTCCACCCTTCTTTCCATATGCAAATATTTTGAAATCATTAACGATGTTACCATTTTAGATTTCATGCTAAACAGAGAGTCTCATTTTAGTCTCCAACAATTCTGCTTTCCAATATATTCATTAACCTGTAATTGTGCACTCATAGAGGCAGCACAAACAAGAAGCAAAACAGCTGGAAGCCATTTATTTCAAATGAGCACATTGAGACAAGTAGATACAGAGGGTGGAATAATGGCTGCCAGAAAAATCTTTACAACTTGGCAACACAAGAAAGTTGAGCAGAGTATCCTGTTGAAGGGCTGTGCTGTGTATTTTACTTACTAAATGCCCACTTTCTATGTTCTAAATATATGCGTTTTCTACAAAACTAAAAACACTGTTTTGTTGCTAGTACAGTTTAGAGATTAAATTTGTTGTTCACTACCAAAGTAAGCTACTAAGATACTACTACATCCGCAAAGTGAGCTAGTGACAAAAGGAAGCTGCTTTTCAGACATGTTTTATTGAAAATATTGCTTACAATATAATGAACGTGCAGATAGAGAGCAGAGCAGTCCTTAATTTGAAAAAAAAATCTCTCTTTATTTTTAAACTTCTGAGGGCAATTTCACAAGCTTAAAGGTGGTAGGTATTTGATACCAAAATATTCTATAATACTATCTCACACACTGGAGTATAAATATAGTGTTCGTGCTTGAGCTGGTTATGCTTATATTTAGCAGACAGTGACATTTCTACAGATTGGTAATGACAGGTCTGCAGGTTGCAGGAATGCCAAAGAAAACAGGCTAAGGCAAGGTAATGTTCTGTCTCAATTCAGTACTGTCAGTCAGCGGAGACACCACCTGCTACAAACATGTACCTAGTCTACATTAGAGTATCTGGTCACTGGAAGCATAAATACAGGGAAGGGGAGTATGAAACTGCATCACAGTATCAGTAGCATTACTCCACTAAACTTAATTTTTCCTTCCCATGTTCCCACCCCACAGCTTCCCTCTCAGTGTCCTCCAATTTTGCATTGTTCCGTCTGCCTCTCTTGCTTTCTGCTTCGGTCTTGCTTTCCCTCTATCTTTCTCTCTTCCTCTCTCTGTTTCAGTAAAACTCAGTATGGTTAATGAAAAGCCCTGCAGCTCATAAATCAACATGTCACCATCTGCCACCCCTCCTCTCCCTGTCTGTGTGACTCTTTCTCTCGTTCTCGCTTGTTCTCCTACCACCTCTATTTTCATAACAATTCCTTCACACCCCTACTTTGTTTCCTTCT
>VUQI01026352.1:0-12692 GCA_015106735.1 Paratilapia polleni
GTGATTTCTTGATTCAACAGGTCTGGCAGTAATCAGGCCTGGGTGTGGCTGGTGAAATTGACCTCAGCTTTCTAAAAAAATGTGGTTAATCCCAGTTAATTCATGATTTAACAATTACTTTTTCACAGAGGGCCAGGTAGGTTTAGATATCTTTTTTCCCTTAATAAATGAAATCATCATTTAAAAACTGCATTTTGTATTTACTCAGGTTATGTTTGACTAATATTAAAATTTGTTTGATGATGTGAAACATTTAAGTGTGACAAACATGCAAAAAAGTAAGAAATCAGGAAGGGGGCAAACACTTTTTCACACCACTGTATCATATTTTAGTTGAATTGACTATATTGTCTAATAAGAGAGATATTATAGTATTAGTAGTATTATTTTCTATACTGAAATACTCAAGGTAACATAAAAGTTGTAGGAGATACTGGACAGCAGCAACAATATGTAGAATACAAGAACAGGGGCAGATCTGGCATCAAAAGAAAGAAAAAAATGCAATTCCTCTAGTGGCCACTTGAGGCAGGCTCTGAAAGCGAGTCAGTCCCTATAGACTCCCATGTTAAAAATGCCCGACTTTAGAGCATTAAAAACCATGTTTATAGCTAAAGAACAGTTTTGCCCTCTATGATTAATTTCCCCCCTCCATCCAGATAAAGTTAGAGCTGTGGCCACTTTGATTGACAGGTGTCCTAAGACAGGCAACTGTACAGTAGCTTATCGGTGTCTGCTAGGCCTCACGTCTACTAATTGGAGTCACTGAACTGGACCTCTCCACTGTGTTTGTGCTGTTGATGCAATTTGGAGCTTTTTTAATGGATTGTCTGACAAATAATATGGCTTCATGTGTGGTACAGCCTGTCTAAGTAGTTATTTCTTATCACTGGTTATTATGTATATGTGCCTCACAGCCAAACCAACATGGCGGCAGCCAAAACGACAATGATATGGTTTCAGAGTGTAGAGATGTCACTGTGGGTACATCCATCTTTTATTGAATCTTTTATAACGTGAGCTGTGTGCTGCTCATTATGTTGCCTCTCTTTTCTCTTCTTTTGAAAGGGAAAAATATATTTGATGATAGAACTTGCTGTTGAGGGTGTTTACTAAATTTATCTAAATAAGTGTGATTTTGGATCACTAGCTGACTCCACTTCCCCATTAACTAGTGGATGTTTAGCTGAGCAAAGGTTGTGCATTGATATCAGCTGGTAAAACTAAAAAGAATGTGGTTTAATTCTCCTTAAGAGGTCTTATATCACACGTGTGGCATGTGTGGAGGCATATAATAAGTTTTCTCCAGCACTTTGCATTGCTTTATTTACTAATCACTGGCTAGTCTTCATCAATTATAAACCCAGGTCCGCATAAAGATAAAGAGGCTATAATTTCAATTTCACTGCAACTTCAAAATATTAACATTTGCTCTTAATCACTCTCGAAACTTTTTGGTGCATCTTCTTTTCTGCCTCCCCTCACACATTGTTAATGTATTCAGACTTTTTAGTCTTTAAGGATTCAGGATTAAGATAATAGTATTTGGATGATAACAATAGGTCAAATCAGCAGGGTTATTATTGAAATTTAACAGCCCATCTGTTACTGTTGGTACAGCTAATTAAAGCACTGATTTATTCTTATTATGTGGATAATTGCTGGGGTCACACTTGTCTTCTTTTGGAAAATATGAGATAGGTGTTTCCTCTTTGTTTTGACAGCTTTTGTCTCACGCTTCCTGATAAGTAGGATTTACTATATCCTGCTCTGTGAAGCTGTGTGTTTTATTCTCTATAGAAAATGTCTTTGGCCTGCATGCCTTGTTTGACTATTGCCTTTAACATTTTGCACAGCTGTCCTTGACATTTTGGAGAGCCTTATGATTATTTATAGTCTCTTAACAGGTCCCACATTGTGCTGTGGGTTATTTCTATAATATATTGTCTCAGTTACAGTTCTGTGTTTTTACTTAGCCTCAGAGTTGCAGAGATTGAACTGATATGGAGCTTGTGGGGGAAAACAGTGCTAACCCTGTAATTTAAAAGTGCTTTACATTTTGGTAAAATTCCTAAAAGTATTCTTAGCTTCTGTTATTTTGAATTCTCCTTTTTGAGCAGCATCTGCTTTTCCTGGCACATTGTTTTGTCTGTAAGTTTGATGGCTTTAATAATGCTTGAGATTTGGTTTCTCCAACCTTAACACTGGACATCACTTATAGGATAACAGATGTGTAGTATTAGATAGCGTGCTATGTTGAACCCAAAGCTGGAATTTTTAGTGTCTCTTTTGACCTGGTTAGATCACCATGACAAATCAAGGCAAAGACAGTCTAGCTATGAGCTCTCTAGTAGTACACCCCTCAGAGGAATGAAACATGTTTGACATAGCCAGGCTTTCTTTCCCTAGCTGCCTCAACAAAGACTAAAATCCCAATCAGAGAGGGTGGTTTTCAGCTTTCTTTGTTAATCTAGGCTTTTTTCATCAGGCTCCATGCACATTACCATTAAACAGTAGAAACACGCACACACAAGGACAAAACTCAACAACAAACATAGGGCCTGGTGGGTAGAAGTAGCTCTCATGAACACAGGGTAAGAGGCGGGGTACACCCTGGACAGATTACCAGTCTATTGCAGGGCTAACGCAGAGACAGACAATCATTCACGCTCACATTCACACCTGCAGCCAATACCTATAGAGAACCCACACAGACATGGGGACAACATGCAAACTCTACACAGAAAGGCCCCAGCCTTCTTGCTGTGAAGCAACAGTGCTAACCACTGCACCACTGCGCATGCACGTTCTTATGAACAATATCATTATATATTTGCTTCCACTTGTTGCACTAGAAACCAAAACTAAGACCAGCAGGGATAGACAGAAATTACCCTCCGACATTACTGTAATAAAACAGTTACAGAGGAAATACTGTTGGTTGGTTACAGTCCCCATCTCAGCACAGGTAGATGTGCTCAGAGCATTGAACTCTAACACAATACCAAGGAGGAAAGACATCAGCAATGATCTCAGAGAAGTAATTATGGCTGCCCATCAATGTGGGAAGAGTTATATGGCCATTTCCAAACAATTGTAAGTCCATTATACAGTAAGAACGATTATTCACAAGTGGAAAACATTCAAGACGTCCCAGCAGATTCACCCTAAGGTCAGACTTGGCAATGCTTAGAGAACCCAAGAGCTACATCTCAGACTCTATAGGCCTCAGCTAGTTAATTCATGACAGTATAATTAGAAAAAGACTGAACAAGTATGGCTAGTTTGGAAGTGTTGCCAGGAGAAAGCCTCTTCTCTCTAAAAAGAACATGGCAGCACGGCTTAGGCTTGCAAAGTTGCATCTGAACAAACCACAAGACTTCTACAATGTTCTTTAAACAGACAAGATCAAAATGGAGATTTTTGGCCATAAAGCACAGTGTCACGTTTGGCGAAAAGCAAACACAGCATCACAGCACAAATGCCTCATACCAACTGTCAAGCACGGTGGTGGATGATTGCGCTTGTTTTGGAGCCACAGGACTTGGGCACTTTGCTATCATTGAGTTTACCATGAACTTCTCTGTATACCAAAGTATTCTAGAGTCAAATGTGAGGCCATCTGTCTGACAGCTAAAGGTTGGCCCAAATTGGGTCATGTAACAGGACAATGATTCCAAACACATCAGCAATTCTACAACAGAATGGCTGAAAAAGAAAAGAATCAAGATGTTGCAAAGGCCCAGTCAAAGTCAAGACCTCAGCCTGATTGAAATGCTGTGGTGGGACCTTAACCGAGCTGTGTATGAACGAATGTCCACATACCTCAATGAACTGAAGCAACAGTGTAAAGAAAAGGGCCAAAATTCCTCCACAAAAATGTGACTAATAAAGTCATTCAGAAAATGATTATTTCAAATTATTGCTGCTAAAGGTGGCTCTACAAGCTATTTAAACACGGGGTCTACATACACTGCTTCTGCGTTTTGGATTAGCTTCTGTTATATAAATAATGACGTGGTGTAATATGTCTTGTGTTGTTGTTCATCTCAGGTTGTATTTATCTAATTTTATGACCTGTTTTTATTTTTAATTATATCTTCATATGTAAAACGTTAGAATTGAAAGAAGGTGTATTTTATTTTTCACGACTGTATATGTATGTCTCATAGTTAAGCAGATCACACACTAAAAGAATGACTAACGAAATTTCTTAAATTAGCTTGACTTTATTTGCAAATACATTACATACAAAAAATTAGGTGGTTTATGTAAAGACTAATATTTTGGTGCAAACAAAAACGTCTTCTGTAGAACGCATGCTCAGAATGCTCAGTTCTGCAGCTAAAATGGATGTATTTAGATTGTATAGATAGGATCATCAGCAGATTTTCAAAACTAAATCTCTCAGGTGGACCCTGTACATTTGCCAAGCTTTTTTGTTTGTTATAAAAGTGTCATGTTGTGCAGTCTGCGAGTGGTTTTCTGTTGTGCCTCAGTTTTGACTCAATCAAGTCAAAAGCTGGCATGTGACCAGGAAACCTTTTTCATGCTTTTAAAGAAAATAAAAACAGGTTTGGTGGACACAGAGCAACCAGTTAGCTCATTCTTTGGAAGCATGACATCTAACGTCAGTCTCAAAATCTTTGGATGGACTTCAAAGCTGAAAATATGGGAAATCTTATTTCAGCACCTAATATTGTGCTTATAGTCACCACAGAGCGTGTAGTTGGACTAATTCAGTTAGCCCAAACCTGTTCCAGCCAAGGCTCTGAAGTTTTACACTTGTATGCAGTATGTTGTGAAATTGGAAACACTTTTATGTCAGTCTGTCTATCAAACTTTATAATTCTCTGATTTCTAACCCACTGGCAGTGTCTTTTAATTAGATTATACCGGAGGAATAACCAGAGTTCAGAATGCCAATTTGTGTCCCAGACTGTGTAAAATTTGTTGTTACACTGCCGCCAAACAGAGCAGGTAAGAGCTGACAAGGTCCTCAGGCAAGGAGCAGCTGACTGCTCTTTAAGAGTTCCTCTCTCTCTTTCTCTCTTTTTCTACTTCTCTCTTCCCTTTTTGCAGTCAGACATTAGAGGCATGGGGGATAAATAAACATGTTATTCAAGAGCCTGACAATCAAAGTAAAATACAGACATTTTTGTGCAGATGATGCCTCCAGGGTAGTGTTTTCTATAGAGAACGTTGATGTTGGCAAGCAGTGAAAGCATGTCCCGTGTACTGCTGCATATTGAAAGCAACAGCGTTAGTTCACTCAGATATTAATACTGATTTGTAACTTAGCAAGAGGTCAACCAAGTATCTACAGCAAGGTACAAAAATGTTTTTTCATGCACAGATGTATATTAATTGTGATTGCAAAAATGGTTGAAATTAATATGAAAATACTATAATTAGAACTGGCATTGGGTGTCATAGTTGTAACAGTTTATTTTTGATCCAGTATATTATAAATCTATATCTTACAATGGAAGTACTAACCCTGTGCTTCATAAATATAGCCATAGGAAGCAGCAAAGTGAACAGCTGCAAGTAATTAGAGCTGGCCCAGAAATGGCCTGGGATTCAAAGTAAACATGGATGGTTTCCACAATCAACAACATTTTACAAACTCAGAAGAAGGAAGCTACTGAATTTGTGAAGAATGTGCACTGGGAATGGAAAGCATAGAAGCATGAAGCCAGCAGATGTTGAAAATTAAATACATGCAGCATGTGGCTAACAGGACTGTGAGCTTACTCTTCTGATGGTGGAGCTTGGAGCTCCTGAGGGCTAGAGGACAGCTGCTCTGGGTTAATACTTACAGGTTTACATCCAGCCAGCCATAGCTAAGATTTTTTTGAATGGATTTCTGTTAGGAGAAACTGACTTGGTGCATATATATATACCTGCTACTGTTGTTTGCAGTCATACACATATCAAGTCTAATTCCCTAAAATTGGTCAAGAGCTTGCAGCAATTGGCTGTTGAATTGACTGACTTAAATGGTTGGATGAAACCAAACTCTTACAGAGTATTTTGGGCATTACTTTACTCTATAAGGACCAACTGGTGCTGCTTTAAATTGCTGAAAAGACCTGAATTATATATGATTGGAAGAAAAATCTTGAAGGTCACTTGTGGCTGTCCCAAGGTGGCAGTGTAGGGGTAGTTATGAGGTAGGCACACTGTTTAGTGTAAACTTATATTACATAATAGAAATCTGCCTATTTTGTGGCCTGCATACAAAAGGAGGATATTTTTTTATAAATATGCAGAGCTTGATATTTAGAATAGACATGCTCTTCAGCAACTAAACCTGAAGGTTTTGTGATGAAATATGTTAGTAGTTTGAAAAATTCAGTGTATATTTTTTCTTGCTTGTATTACAGCCTCAACTGTCTTAAAGTGAAACATATTCTCATGTATTTATATTTGAGGCCTTTGAAGAATAAACTCACTGGGACTCACCCCGTTGAATACGTTGTGCTAAGTCTGCCTCTGTGTGGCATCCCTTAACTAAATATTAGATCACTGGCTGGCAAGAGTAAGTGTGGTTCTTCCTTCGTCTGTTTTTAATGAAACTGTCCAGTGTTTATCGGAAATAGCATCAGACTCTCTGACTTTCTTGGCTCTTTGGCTGTTGCAGTGGAAACATGTCGGTATTATTTAAAATAGTCGTGTCATAAATTATTTTCACTAATCTGTGCAGGTATTCGTTTTGACTCATGAAGCAGTGGGTGATTCTCAGCTGGATTGTACAGCTTTTGCTTTTCAAAGCAAAGCAAGCAGGAACAGCTTCACAGAAATGAAGTTTAACATGTGCCTTTACATTAGCCCCATTGCCTGTAGAAAGAAAGCATGGCTTTTCACTGGGAAAGAAAGAGCTTTACAAAAAAAAGAAGAAAAACATGCAGTCATAGCATAAAGTGCCCTTTCATTTCACTATTTTAAAATGGCACTATTATTCTTTAAAGCCATGCTTTAGTTTTTCTGTTTGTACTGTGTGACATTTTCTTGGAATGCACCAAAGAATGAAGTCTTTACCTGTTAGTAGACTGGTGTTTTTATATGTTGAGGGCATAAAAAATAATAGAAGAATAGACCATTTACTGATAACAAGAGGTTTTGTTTATACAGCACTTTTTCATTCATTTTTTTTAGATAAAAGGTTTAATATGTAACACTTTCATGTTAAAATTACCAATAACAACTAGATGAACGTTATATTTTGTTGTCTTGTGTACTGTCGCAATTAAACTGGGGCTACTGTACACAAAGCAGCGCATGTCATCTCAAGGCACTTCATATTTTAAGGTGAAAACCCCATAATATTAGAGAGAGAACTTCAACGATCTGTGCTTGTCAGTGGCATCATATGATACCCTGGCAAGCCACCAAGCAAACCGTAACATTACAACGTTCAACACACTTGTAACGTTATTTGTAGTATAATTGTCTTTTAATTCTATTAAAGAAACATGCATATAAATATTTTGTAGATTTACACTGACAACAGTGGTGAGAACAAAAACTCCTATAATCCCATGCTACTTCAGAATGTCATCAGACTTTGTGTTTTGTTTTTGTTTTTATATGAGAGACCCTGACTGGTAGAAAGTTCATACTGTGCATTTAAGTAGCATTAGTTGTTAATTTTCTCTTATGTTTGAAAAAATCCCTGATGACTTTTCTTATTGTTCTGTGTGTGAGGTATTCGCTGAACAGAGAAGGACTTTTTCCTTAAACTTTAAAAAGTGCTAGATTACAGTGATGATATTGGAAAATAAATTTTTCAAGTCAATTCAATTCAATTAAAGTCAATTCAATAAAATTTTATTTATATAGCGCTAAATCACAATAACAGTCACCTCAAGGTGCTTTATACTGTAGGGTAAAGACCCTATAATATTAGAGAGAAAACCCCAAAAGTCAGACGACCCCCTATGAGCAAGCACTTGGTGACAGTGAGAAGGAAAAACTCCCATTTAACAGGAAGAAACCTCCAGCAGAACAAGGCTCAGGGAGGGTCAGCCATCGGTTGGGTGAGGGGAATTACAAAAAACAAACAAACAAATAATAAAAATAAAAAAAACTGATTAAATACTTGCATTTCCCTTTAAGGCTTCTGTCAGCACATATTAGGTTAAACTTGAATTACTGTCCCTAGCACTCAAGTTGCAGTTTAATCCATGTCTGTTCAGACCCATAATATATCAAGTGAAGAGTTTAATGTAATTTAATACGTGGGCATCAAAAATGTGCACCATTAGCTCAGTATCCAATCCAATGTGAAATATAGCCAGCCAGTAATCACCAGAAAAGTGTCTTTGCAGAACAATGTGAATTTGATCTTTGACCTTGATATTAAAAATCCATCATTTCATAAATTTATCCTGCTGGAGATTTGTGTGAAATTCTGCCATAACTAAACATTCAGTTCATGAGTTATGGCCTAAAAGATGTTTATTAGGTCATGGTGACCTTCACCTTTGACTACCAAAATATAATCCCTTCCTCTGTGAGTCCAAGTGAATGTCAGATTTTTGGACATTCCCTCAAGGCATTCAAGAGATATTGAATTCAAGAGAATGAGTCGGATGTCCATACAGATGGATGGACAACCTGAAAACATAATGCTTCCTGCCACTGCTGTTGCTGGCACGGAAGCATAATAAACCACCCCATCACTTCTCTCACCCCTAATATCTCTGCCCTGTCTGACCAGGTGTGCCTGTTCAGTCAACCCACGCACAGCCACATTTTGGGTCGTTTATTATTACTTAATTGCTGCCGTCAGCTCCAATCAGGGTGTAAGATGAAGGTTTGCAGCTTTTTTCCTGCTCTCAGCATTTCTTTACTTTTTTGACCATACCCTTTTCTCTCACTCTTTTTTTCCCAACATACAGTGGCCTTTGTAGGTGAAGCTCATTCAGTGGTGAGTACTTTATTGTCTTGTTGATCCAGACAAGAGCAAAAGAAGCTTTTGTAATATTTCTCTGAAGATGTAGTCAAAAAGTCCAGCACACTCCAAAAGAGAAAAGGGAGAAAATTCTGAAGTGTCTCATTTTGTAGGCTTATATTGTAGATTTTTATTTGATTTGAAGATGTGGCTAGATTTGTTGGATAAGATGGTACATATTCACCCCAACTACCCCCCTGTGGATTCAGTGATAGGGAGATATACATTATGTATTTCCTGTTAAATCACTTTTAAATGTAGTGGTAGCAGGGTTGGGCAAATGGTCAAATCTCCATTTAAAGGAGTGATGTTTTTTGTGGCCAAAGGGATGTTGGACAAAGTTGAAGCCCTCCTTTTCCCCGGAGGTGGGCTAGGATCATTAGTTTTAGTTTTTGAAGTGTTTGGCCTTTTGATGTTCCTATGTTCTCTTTAGGCACCCTGGCCTGAAGGATATTTAATATCACTCCTACAAATTTCCAGTTAGGAATAATTTGAACTGAGCTTCTGTCAAAGAAACAGCCATTTAAATACATTGGTCATGGTTAAAGAGGCATAAAATGAAGCCAGATTAGACAGAGCACCTTTCTCTGAAGGCTGGGTCTGGGTGAGTGTGGGCCAAACTGGGGCACAAGGACCCAGCAAAACTGCCCCTGCTTCCAGTTCATTAAATATAACTATCAAACACCGCTGGGATTTATACTCTCCCCTGGCTGCCCTCCTCATGATCAGCCATGCTTGTTTCTCCTGCCACTCTGGCATGATGGGGATTGTGTTAGGGTCTCAGTTACTTGATATTTTATTTATAAATGTTCAGGGGAGTTGGGACTAGATTATATTTCTCTCTGTCTCTGATGCTCTGAGAAACAGGGGACTGGCGTATGTCTTCACTTCAAACATTCGCCTTACGTTTCCACTAGGGTGTGCAGGAGAACCTTTATCAGTGGATGGAATCTTAGATTATGTCTTATCACCAAGAGAATCATGAAAGAGCATGCATTACATCCTTCGAAAGAAACTGTCTGTACTTATAACAACGGACTGGGTTTATCCCCCCAAAAATCTCCCCTTCCCTCTCTAATGAAAGACAAAGGCATTGCCACTCTGTGTAGATGGTAATTTATAAAACAGAAGGACTTAAGGATTTTTTAATTGATTCCAATTAAATTATTTTGTGACAATGTGTCTAGACTTGTGACAGCATTTTGTAACCATTCAAAAAAATGGGTTTTTTTTTAGTACTTTTGTTATTTCTAATAGCACCTTTTTTAATGATTATAGAATGATTATAATTAGAATAATAATAATAAACAATACCAAAACATGGGAGAAAGTCAGATTCGTGGAAAACATTTTGAAATCCATGAAGCCTGCTCCATAAACCCATTTCTCCCATTGCTCTTTGGTCTAGGTGTCTGCAAAGCAAGACAGGTTGCTTATCTTTGGAGGGAAATAAACAAAACATTAGTTCCACATTTACTTAAAACAGAAACTGTAAAAAAAGAGGTTAGAGGAAGTCCACTGCAGGAGGGAAGCTGGGGAGTATTAGTGGCGCCCCTCTCTCGCTCTTTTTGCCCTTCAAAGTTTTTAGTGCTCTTTTGCCATATGATGTTGATTAGCTGCACATTATCTGCCCCTCCTCTCTTTTTTGCACACACCATATTCACGTAAGCTCCTGTTTTCATTTTACAAGCAAAAAAATCAAACAAACAACAAAACAAAACAAAAAATCAAACAAATGCATTTTTGTGATCTAGCCTTAGGCTTTGACAAACGTTATGATCATTCCTAAAAACTGCATATGATATATGCCACACTTGGACCTAATCTTAACTTTAAGAAAAAATACAATTTTTTACAAGGACATAGTGGATAATCTCTTTCCCCTTTATAGCCTGCTAAGCATTGTACAACTTCAGACTACCTTCAGGACTTTTCCTCCTTCTCGACATGGTTGCCCTTATTCTATCAGGCGATAGCACCAATGCAATTAACCCTAAGAAGCGTCATTAAAAAAAATTAGGTAAGCTCCAAGTGTTAATTGTCTAAAAATAGTTATCTCCATGGTAAATAGATCACCTAAGGTCTTAACTAATCACTTATGAATAGTGTGTGGAAATTATAATCTTGTACCAAAATGAGATTAATCATATGTCAAATTATATTTTTAATCTACTGATAGTGCTTTTTTATGCCTAAACTTGGGGTATTTTCTGGAACAGATAACAATTTCTTTTTGAAGAATCTTTTCCCCAGTTTGTATGCAGATTTTCAAAACTATTTTGCACTTTTATACCATCATACTGGGAAGTATTTAACATTATCAGTGAAATCCGGCTCATATCTAATCTATTTTACAGGGTTGCATACAACACAAATACCATCCACTATATAAGATAACTGCATCACTTCCAGAAACAGAGTTTTGTTCTGCAGGAAAGAAATTAGAGCAGGTAGTAGCTACAAAACTTCGCTCCTACAGATTTGGTGGTAAGTGGCGATTGCAAAGTTAATTGTGGGTTGCTGAGATCTTGGAACAGCCAAGATAACAATAAAGCTAAGTAAATCTACCATTTGGGTTGAGCAGAACTCAGTTTTTTTGTGCAGAAGGGAGAATTTTCAGTGTACTTGATGTGAGAGGGGCCATGCTGCCACTGCACACTTTAGAGTTTGATTGGGTGTTAAATAACTAGATAACAGGCAGTAGTTAAACGGTGTGAAGTTGTAACTTTATCCTCTTTACCTTGGTTTGTCCTGATGGTGGGAGGAGACAGTGTTGGAGGTGAATGTGCTGTAAGTGTGGGACTGCTGTGGAATAGGCTGTCAGGGTTCATTAGCCCAAGCCATCTCTATCTCAGGAGGAATGTGGCCAGTGGTTTAAAACCAATTTCCATTACCTGGCTTCATTTTATTAACTTCCGTACCATTACCAGAGAGCTTCCCTTTGACACTTGTTCCTCCTCACTGTCTTGTACTTCTAAGAGATCCCTATGGGAACAAGGTTGTGAAACCTCACTTATCCTGTACTCTGTGTTCCCTTTAATCGCCAAGAACTGTCTCCACCCTATGCAGCCTTATGCCAGTGTGGTGATGTGTATCGCCAATTCAAATGTGAGGGCACCTACATGAACCTACATCCACACTGATGCAAGTATCCAACCAAAATCTTATACTCCCCCAGAGGCTTTGGCAGTAAGGTCAAAACAAGTCTGAGCCTACTTTGAATTGTCACTAACTCTTGAATTTTGAGTGAGATTGTACTGAGATAATTCTCTCCGAGCATGCAATGTGTGGTAAACAGTAATTGTGATATATCTACTCCATGATACCAGCCCACCAGCACTGATTAGATCTGCTGGGAGTGTTTGCCCATGAATGAGATGGGCTGCACCCTAAGTGAAGAAGAGGAGTATGAAGCTTGTGAGACACCCTTCTTCATGACTGCCACTTGGGAGCACAGGGAAATGGAGGAGGTGAAAGGCCAGGTGTCTGCCACAGAATTTAATTAGAAAGACTGGTTGCTTTGTCCTCTGTTAAGTTGCTTCAGGCATTCTTTAATTGCCCCATTCCCAATTTCTTCCAGCAGTCCCTTCTCTAAAGTTCATTAGTATTCATCTTGCAGGAGCATTTGAATGTTGATTTCAAGGATTTTTTTTTTTTTTTTTTTTCTCCCCTCTTTTTTTTTTTTTTTTTTTTTTTTTTTTTTTGGTATTTTTTTTATTTTTTTATTCTTTGT
>VUQI01026352.1:12712-29279 GCA_015106735.1 Paratilapia polleni
TTGCCTCACTCTACTTTAAATTCTTTTCTTAACTTGTGTACACGGAAATACATTTGTAATAGCTCCTTTCCAAAATTAGTTCTTCAGTATTAGATGCTGCACTTCAAGCCACTTTAGCTTACATGGTGAGATCAGTAATTGACTGGTATGATTAATTTGCTTCTTATTAAAAGCCCATAGCTAATTTTTTGGAAAGTAACTAGATGGATTAAGATGTGGGGGAAAAAGAACAGCCACTCAGAGACAGAGAGTCCTAGACCTGAGAGAACATGATGAGAAGGTTGTGCTAATTGAACCAAATGAAAGCATTTTTGTGATTTTTCTCTCTTTCTTAACATTGTTAGAATGAAGCTTGTCTGATGCGTACGCAGTTAATTGCATGATCCCACTTTAGAAGCACCACATTTCTACCTTTTTTCCTGAGTTTGATGTTCTGAGGAAGAGGAGTAGTAGTAAGTAAATGAAAAAAACACCATAGAGGAATCAGAGAGGATGTTTGGTATGAGAACACACCTCGAGTTCACTAAAATGCACCTTGATAATTTTGTTTTTATTGACAGGCACAAAGAGACACTATACACTGGTTTTATTGTAGCTGTCTGTTTTGAATAAGCACTTACATAAGGATTTTGTGATCAATCATCGTTTGATTTAATATTTAATGAAGAGCATCAAGAGGATTTGATTAAAGTCTTTGATACATCTATAATAGGCGATTAATTGTTACATTTCCCTGACTAATATTATAGTATAACCAACTTTGTTTATAATGTAAGAATGTGTTTAAGAGAAAACAAATTGCTTTTTTGAGCTCCGTTCCCAGTCACAAACCTTGAACTTTATCCGAACTGTTTTACGCATAGTCCAACATTTGAGAAGAGAAAGCTGATGTTAACCACAGCCATAACACTGACCATCATTCATTAAAACTGTAATCATGCGTAAAATGAGACTGATAGAATTTTTTTCTCAAAGCAAAGGGAATAAATGAGGACTTATGTGTCCTGAAACAAGATTTAATGAACAAAAAGCTAATTCAGCTGCTTTTAAACTATGGTAAGGCGCAAAATCCTCCTTGGCAAATTACAGACCTCTCCACGTTCCTCACAGCATTTTCTAACAGCAGTCAGAGGTTATGCCTCCTCTAGCATACACATATCTTACCTGCAAACTGCATACACACATACACCAACACATATTCTGCTCTGCAATATAATATCTGTTTTATCTAGTTGCTGGGAATAGTTAAATCCTTCATGGGGGAAGCACTCTGTTGGTAGGATTACCTCAGTATTCGTCCACCGTTTCTCTCCTTATTATCACTCCCCCCCCCCAGCAGGCATGTTTAAGGCCAGTGTTCTAATGTTCAGCTCTATTCAATCCCTAGCTTTTACATCGGATATAATATTTATTTTGGTTAATCACTTAAGTATCACACTGAGATCAGTATCTTCAGTAGTTGGTAGCAGGATTATAGGTACGATGGGTCAACATCAGGGCATAAACATACTTTTTATGTACACTGCATAAAAAAGTTTCCAAAGTAAATTTTCACTTTAAAACACTCTTGGCTGTTGGTTGTAGTCTGTCAGTTTCACCTGGTCTGTCTGGCACACGTTGAATGCCTCTTTTGTACTTGGAACTGGGAATGAAAGGCATTTTTTCTGCCCTTAAAGCATTACAAGCATCTTACTGAATATGGAAATTGTGTCAGAAAATACAAAAATGGGGAATAATGAAATATAAAATCTTTGCTGTGGCTGTTTTTCTGTGCTTATATTTTTTTTATTAGCTTTTTCCACAGCTTGGGTCCCCCCTGCATGGTTCACTTAAGAGTGGACTCTGTACCTGCTGTTTTAAAGGTTCATTTTGAACTTACAACCAAGGCGGACACCGGAGGAACCCTGCCTTTGATTGATTGTTGAGACCATTGATCTAATTTTAAAACCTTTGAATTTCTCTTCTACATCCGTTCATTTTTTGTAAGGAGTGGAATAAAACTAATTTCCTTGTGCCTCATGCAGTGCTTCACTCTCTAAAGTGGGGAAACAGAGTGAATAAATAAATAAATAAACCCAAGAAACAGGTCTTTCACAGTGGCACAGAGATTTTTATAGACTGGATCAATTAAATTTGTCGTGTTTGGAACGATGGGACTCCGTAACTCAATAAGAGGTAATGTGGTTGAAAATGCCTCTCACTGTGTGGCCATTAGGTGAGAGAATGTTACCATATGAGTTTTAATATGCGGGTATTACAGAGGTATAAGACTGGTCTGAGCCAATTAGAATCAAGAGCAGCCTTGAAAACGGAGATGTGGGTGGGCATCCTGGGCTACCAAGTCCTGCTGCGAGGGCGAGAGAGAGAGAGAGAGAAAGGGAGAGATGGAGGACTTCACAGCCAGGGCTTGATGGAAACCAGTAGTGCTTCAAAAAGTAGAGCGGAGACACTGGCTTTTACTTTTTGCACAACAGATCAAGCCATGAGTAACTGGCACACTTACTGCACTCAGTCTTTTAATAATAACCCTGGCTAAGAAAAGGTTTTTCCTTGTAAGCATTTATACTATAAAAAAAAAACCTGTTTCTTTGGGAATAGATACATTTAATCTTACCTAAACGAGTATACACTGTATAAAATACTGGAAGTTTAGAATTTGTTTGAAACATAATATGCAGCGTTTTTCAACAATGTATTGGTTTATGAAAAGCAGCATACATTTTCAGGAATGATGAACAAATAAGTCATAAAAGTAGATCTGTACATATTTTCCTAGTACTGATAGGGTTACATAGTACTGATTTTTAGAATTTTAGTGCTGATTGAAGACTCATCATAAAACACTTAAAGTGATATTCTACCCATGTGGCTGGGTAAACGCTGTTCTTCACAGAGCAATTATGGTTATTGTGGATTCCACTTAAATGATTTCACAGTGGGGGCAACTGTAACTACTGACTTTTTCTCAGTTTTCTTACACTAATTACATACAAAGGTGTTTGTTGCTCAAAGACACTTTGAGATGTGGATAGACAGAGCTGGGAATCTAGCCACCATCCTTATATACCTCACTGTCTGTGTGAGCTGTGTTTGCATATGTACTAGCGCTTGTTTTCATTTTGCACAATTATTTTATAGTTTTAGTAGGATTAAATTTCTAAGATTTTTTTGCCAGTTGGCACTTAAGCATGTCGTTGCAACAGTTACTTCCTGAATAAACAATCCCAGAAGGCTACTGTACACAAAGCATTGCATGGAGTGACTCGCAAACATAGGGTTGTAAAGACAGATCTTGTGCATTTAGCCATACTCTGTTGAAGCCATGAGCGTTATGAAAGAGTTTCAATTGTAAAATCACCATTGAAAATTGCCTCTTTCAGAATCCATCATATTCCATATTAATTCAAGCTGACAACATTTGCTGCTCTGCTATGAAAATTTTGGTTGAAGATACCATTTTAAGTGAAATATTTCTTATTTTCTTTATTTAATAAATCATGTAATGGTCAGACAATGTACAGTTCTGGTCAGACGTTTACATACTCTCATCATGGGCATGAATGTCATGGCAATTTTGGGCTTTTAATGATTTCTTTGAACTGTTCTCTTTCCAGGGTGGAATGATTGTACAGCATACATCTATAATGACTTTAAAAAACAAGAATTGGGAGCACAAGTTTGAATTTATTTTGGATTTTCTCTAATCCACACAGGGTCAAAAACGTAAATACAGGCTCAAATATATATATACATTCACTTAAATCTTTTAATAAGTGGTGTTGAAGGTTCTACAATGTCTTTTTACTTGGCCTATTAACTTCTCGTTAGTGATCACCATTGACAACAACCGGTAGTTTCTTTTTGCCAGCATAAAAAGGATGCGTTTGACAGCACTCATTGGATTGACCAATACTCAGAACAATGGGAAAGTCCAAGGAACTCAGTGAAGCTCTAAGGAGAATTGTAGATTTACACAAGTTGGGAAAGTCTCTTGAAGCTATTTCTAAACAACTGCAGATTACAAGGTCATGTCTTTGCCAAGGTCTGGAAGAAGACCCAAACTGTCACCCTCGGATGAGTGGAAATTGGTTAGGATGTTCAGGAACAACCCAGGAACCACCAAGGCTCAATCCTGCCATGAACTGGAAACGGCTGGAGCACCAGCATCACTGTCCACAGTGAAGCGATTGCCATGGACTGAGAGGGTGCTGACCAAGAAAGAAGTTGCTGCTCCAAATTTGACACCTTTAAGCTCGACTGAAATTTGCAGCTGCCCACATGGACAAGCCAAATATCTTCTGGAGAAAAATTTATGGTCAGATTAGACAAAGATTGAGCTATTTGGCCACAATGACAAGAGGTATGTTTGGAGGAGTAAAGGTGAGGCTTTCAAACCTAAGAGCACTGCACCAACTGTCAACCATGATGGTGGCAGCATGATGCTCTGGGGCTGTTTTGGTGCCAGTGGTACTGATACATTGCACAGAGTGGATGGAATAATGAAGGAGGACTACCTTCAAATTCTTAAACTTCACCTCAAATCAACAGCTAGGCGGTTGAAACTTGGACACAATTGAGTGTTCCAACAGGGCAAAGACACATCAAAACTGGTTTTGGAATGGATAAAGCAGGCTAACATTAACATTTAACATTTAACCAAATATTAGTGAGGGTGTATGTATATATCTGAGCCTGTATGTGTAATTTTGACCCTGTGTGGATTAGAGAAAATCCAAAATAAATTCAAACTTGTGCACCCAATTCTTGTTTTTTAAAGTTATTAAAGATATATGCTATACAATCATTCCACCCTGGAAAGAGAACAGTTCAAAGAAATCATTAAAAGCCCAAAATTACCATGACATTCATGCCCATGATGCGTGTGTGGTTTAGTTTATTGAGACTATCTTCATTTTCATAAATTGGTTTTAAAAATCCCGTTTCAAAAATACATAAGAATGTAGCTGCTGTAATTCCTCCTTTAAATTATCTTTTTTTTCTGACAGTCAAACAGTCATTCCTTTCACATTTGTGAGTGCATGCATGCACGTGAGTGTGAGAGAAAAAAAAAAAAATTCCCTATCAGTGAACTCAGATGTGTCACTTTCTATGTCGGGGAAGGATGGAAACACAGAGTGCCTCAGGACATTGTAACAAACTCCCCTGTGCCACCAGCCCCCCCGACACAATTACCCGCTCATGTCTAATTGGCATTTGAGGCTTCTCTGCTTGATCGACCATGGCCACATCAGCATGAAGTGGCAGGGCAGCGCTTGCCAAACTGTGACTTAACTGGTATCACGCTTTGTTACTCTTGAAGCTACTTACATAATTTGTTGATGTAAATTTACTCTGCCTAATTAACATCGTCAGCCTCTCATTTAATGTGAACAGACGTGAGATGAGGCCAGTCCCTGGTGTTGCTGTCCGTTTTGCTGATTTCTGAGGAGCTGTGCATAGGCCTGTCTGCGGGCTGTTGTGCTGGAATTTACAGACTTGGCTGAACAAGTCTATTGCTCAGTATATGCACAACTTAGTCCTGGTGTGTGGAGTTGAGAGGTTGATGCATCCAGGAAACAAACTTTCCAGAAGTGTGTTAAATTAAAAAATTAAGTTCATGTGAGTTGTTGTTTGATTGGAACTCAGCACTTAACTTTAGAGAGGTTTAGGCAGTGGTATAAGGACACAAATCTGACTGACAGGCCTTGCTGTGCAGAACAACTTTGTGATATTAAAGGTGGCAGTGCTATTGACAAATAATTATACTAGCAATTAGAGCCTCTTTCTCTGATTTTCAGTCTCTATAATACTTACAGAATGTTTCTGGGTGCCTACACAGTGATCATTATCCAACCAGACTACCTATTTCAACAAATGATAAGTGTCCAGAATATTGATTTAACCTTCATAGTGGTGCCATCCAGTGAAGACTGAAGACTGGAGAGTTATATGAATTTAACCAATCTAGGGAATATGCAGAGTGTGTATATCTGTGTGATTGTGGTTGTGTTTGTCCTCTAAAGATTGTTGTGAACTAAAGTTGTGAGCTAAATTGCTTTTACTGTTATTTCAGATCTAGTTAGGGTAGAGACATCAACATCTACAAACTACAGTAGTAGTTATTCTACTGTTGTGGTGGATGCCCGATGATTGGGTTTTATAGAGTGGTTGATGCTTAAGCAAGAGCTGCAGCTAGGCAGAACTGGAATGATATGTACCAATCCACCCGCTCGTTCAGCCAGTCAGGTTATTAGATCAGACTGGTGTTTTGTGATGGTGGCAGGGTCAGTGAGCATCTCATTCGCATACCTCCCACCCCGCTCCCTCCGTTCCTGCTCACCCATTTGCTTCTACCGCACTGCAGGGTAATCAGGACAGTGACACTTTATGAGAGAGGGGACGACAAAAGGACTTACACACAAAGCCTGACAGAGGAATAGATCTCATTTGCCTCCAGTGTTTGAAGCTGACTGTATAAGCACTGAAGTTAAAAGAAATAAAGTTTGAATACCTTAAGATTGTTTACATTCATTTGTATCAGATAAGCCCTGATACAAATGCCCTCATTATTTTCACATTTTTAATTTGCTCTGTAGTCAACATTGCAGAGAAATGCTATTACCTTTTTGGCAACATACTTTTTAAATTATAATTAATTTCAGATAATGGTGATATTTTCTTCTTTGATTGGCTTATATTACTCCTTTGTTACGAATCACCTGAAAATGCCTCTAGTGTATTACTTTGCTTAATCCCAAATTTCTGTTTTGGCAATTCTAAGGTTGTGTGTGTGCAACCGGCGTATTGCCAAGTAAAGGTTAAGAATATGTGTTGGGACACTGGTGGCAGTTTGAATAAGTAAGTCTCAAATTAGAGGGGCAAGTATTAAAATATTGATAACACCTCTGTGTGTCCATTGCTAGCCCATTTATTATTCATTCTACCTTGAAGGTAGCATGCAAGATGACCCCTTTTCATTCAGGCCTCTGCTTGCTAACTCCTGGTCTCATAAGAAGTGATTTGGTGGCTCCATTGACATTTTGCTTAATTTCTGCAGTGTTGTTGTAATTTTGGTGACATTTGTTGTATTAGTCTTTGAAGACTTTTGTATACCGTGGGTGTTTGTGTATCTTTTCTACTTTTGAAATATACAGTATGTAGATCAAGGTGTGCTGATGAGCATCAGATTATCCAATCCAATAAAATGAGAACAAATTGCAATAATTAATACATTTCATGACATCATTATGGATTTTATTCATATTCCAAGTCCACTTAATCCAGTGCCAAAGCATGTATTTTTGATTTGTTTAATAGCTGAAACCACATATAGAAAGGACATAACACTGATGGTAATATATGTGCATCCTTCCTTTATGGTACTACAAGTAGCTTTTAATTGAAATGCACATAATCTTGATTTGTGTTTACAAAGATATGGCTATTTTATTTTAGCACAGTCACTTAAGTTAAAATCCACATGACTATATCAGGGATCTAAGCTGACTTGTCCATACTCGTAGAATTATTTCAGATTGCCAGCAACTCTCCCAAATGATTCATATTTCATAGGAAGCATATTTACCAGAGCTTTCTTGAAGATCTCTGTAGGGCTTCTTCACACACTTTGGTCAGTAATAAACAGGACTCCCCCGAGGGCAAGGCTCATAGGTGCTGTTTATGTTGACCAATGGAACCACAGCCTGGAAACCGGAGGGGTAGTGCTGTTAGGATTGAAGCAGGTGGGTTCTGGGCTTCAAAGACCAAAAGATAATCTTGTGAAAAAAATCTAAAGCCAGGCTCTAAAATGTGATGAACATCTACGAGCGTCTGCTCACAAAGACACAAGGCTCATCATGTGGTTTGAGCCAGCCCAGGAATGCTTTGATGCCACTGATCTCCCAACTTTTGTTAGTTTATTTGACCGAGTTTTTATGTATAATATGTATTCCAAATGCCAGCTCTTCTTTAAAGAACTTAAAGGAAATCCTGAAGAAATAACCTTGGAGTTGAGGGCTTGTGCTAAAGCATCAGTTGATTCAAAGGCTCTGCTGTAAAGTCGTCCATAACACAGAGGCAAAAGTGCCAGGTCAATCGCTGGATAAATCAGAGCAAAAAATGATACCACATAAGCACAGGAGATATTTTTTAATCAGGTTTATTTTTTATTTTTTATTTTTCTGAGCAGAATGATAATGTATAGATATCGACAGGCATATCGTGTTATGATTTCATGTCATGCAGTGACCCAAACCACTTTTGATAGGAGTGGATTACATTAGATGATTTTGCCATTGATGTCAGATGTATAGTACAAATACTAATCAGTGTAATAAAGATGTGATTAATTATTTTAGATTCAACCAGTGTGGGAAAATTAATGCTTTCTCTACTATAACAAATAAAGTCACATGTATACAGTATACAGTATTCAGACTTTAGATGAACAAACATGGAGCTTTATGTGTTTTAGGAAATATATATATATATATATATATATATATATATATATATATATATATATATATATTTTGTGCAGCTGATGATTCTTTGTTGTTCTTTGATGATGTACAGTCATGAAACACTGACAGAATCATTTCAAAATGATGTCTGTGTAGAGATAACAAAGGCTCTCTCATCACTGATATTGATCCTGAATACTCAAAAAAAAAGAAAAAAAGCATTGGTGTGAGACTTGGTGTGGTCATGCTGATATTCAGATCCCTTCTTCTTTCACCATTTCAAACTTTCTTTCTTTTAACTCTCTGCGTTTGTTGAGCTTATTTTAAGTGAAAATAAGCTCAACGATTTTAATTAGCTGCAAGGTGAAGATTCAGAGCAGGCTTGAACATGCAGTACATTTAGGCTTAGTTTATGTAAATGCACATCTATCTGCAGTTCCAGCAACATAAAAAGTTCAGCACTTTTAGTTTTTGACTATTGTCTGTCTGTGACCCATTAAATCTTAGCTGGTGCAATACATGGTTTAGTTTTCATGTCAAGGTGAATTCCACTGGAGTTTGCTCTGCTTACATAATTATAAGAGCAGAATGGATGGACTGAACTGGGGAATTGAGGAAACAAGTTGATTTTATTTTCAATTTGGTGTTCTCTGTGGGCTGAGGTTTGCTGCATACATATGCTTCTTGTGATGTACATCTATACCCTTTGGCAGCATGAATCATGGGCTCTCTTTTGCTTGTTGAAGCAACATGTCTCTTTGTTTTAAAGTGTACTCTGAAGCGGTCTTCAAATAGGAACACAATAACACAAAATAAATATAAAGTAATAAAGGAAATGGCCTCCAAGGTTCCATCTTAGTTCATAAAGCAGTTTTTTTGTGGACAGTGATTGTGTTCCTTTTGCCTGCAGAGGGGGATGTTGTTCTGGTCATGAGCTCATGTCCTGTGTTTTAGGCAGCAGTACACTTGCTCACTAGCTGCTCTGCTTTTTCCAGCATATATGCTTATTTATTTGGATTCAATTCAAAAGCATTTCATAAAAACGTGAATCTTTGGGTATTTTGGTGCCATTTTCCCCTTTAAACTGCTCTTTCTTGAAATCCACGCATTCATCAGAAAACTAACATGTTGTGGATCTCTTAAATCTGTATGTAACTTAACTGCATTGTTCTTGATACATTATGCACAAGATCTACACATGGAAATTTTGCTCTGCAGCCACAAGGAGACTATTTTGTCTAAAGTTAAAAGTAGTTATTTAATTGTAAGAACACTAATGTGAAAAAATAAGGATATGAGGATTTAATTGATTCAGTTTTGTATAAAATTGTATAGGTAAAAAGCCGCTCAGCACAGTGGTGCATGAAAAGAGTCCATAAATATGAGAAATAGTTGAGGCTGAAGAATAGGCTACAAAGGTAGGAGATGAGATAGCGGTGGTTCAGATGCCCCCACCCCCCCACCCCTCTCCAGTGCCGGTTGTCAGAAGGAAAGAAGTAGCCATTTTGTGGCGAGTGCGGTGGTGCGGTAGAGATGAGATGGTTAACACCCTTCTGCGGTATAGCCACCCTCCTCTCTCTCTCTCCCTCTAATTTTCTGTCTCTCCCTCTTTCGTTTCCTTGCTCTTCGCTCAGTCGACTATGAAGACACTTCATCTTTCCTGACAGTATGACCACTGCTGCATGTTCTGATGCGTTCAGCATACCTTCATTCCATCATAAATAAATCAAAGAAATGACTTTTTCTTTCTCTTTCTCTCACATGTCCCTTTATCTTTCCCTTCACTACGCCTGTTATCTCGAGGAGTCACTGGAAAACGGGAAATGGTGTACCGGTGGATTTCCTGCGCGCCTTCCCTCTTTTGCCGCTCTCACTGCATGTGCAGGATCATCACCCTCCAATCCCCTTTTACATTATCTCAAAGGAAAGAAATTATTTTTGCTCCACAATGATACTCAGTTCTTCTGACATTATCTGCTTTAATTTTAATTTAAATGTCATGGATGCGATGGGTTTTCTTAATTAATGGGTGCACATATGCAAATACAAACTTGTATAATAGAAACGAAGTAGGCCTAGTCAAATTTTTCTCTGTTTGGAAGGGGGTTTGGGGTTGTATTGTGACACAGGGGCTATACAAATAGACTCAGCGTGTTTTGTTATTCATTGCAGAGCTAAAAAACACACCAACCAACAAGCACATGTGTACATTTGTGAGGCTGCAGATTACATGAGCAGGAGGGGTAAGGATGGATGGATGGAGGAAAAGGGGGGATGTGGAGAAAGCTTGTCAAGACCGCCCCCCAACTACTGACTACCAGTTACCCCGTCCCTCCACCCCTTCCTGTAATCTCCACTCCTCCACGGGTAGTCTCAAACCTTGTGTTCGTCCACCACCAACCAATTACCTGGCAACCCTGCCCTTATCCCCAGCACAGGCGTGATGCTGCTGCATGATGGGGTTTTTGTATATTGAATTCCATCTCCTGGTGAGATAAAGGGTGTAGGAACAGGGCTCTGCCGCTGTGCTAGATAAGTGTTTCTCACAAACCGTTCCTCACTGCTTCTTCTGACACTGATTGTGGAGAAAAGAGACATTGGGGATGGCAGGGGGGGGAAAAGGCGTGTGGGTGGAGGGAGGTTGCAGCGAGATGGGACCCAATTTCAGTATGATTTTCCTCTTGTTTTTAATTTGTTATAAAGCAGCTCACAGAGTGAAGTTGGATCCAGCTCCTAAATGCCTTCCTGTTTCATTCTTGTAAAGTCTATGTGTTGGTATTGAGATCAATATTCAAATAGTAAGAGAATATTTTCTCTGGCAACTCTTCTTCTCATTGTAGACTTACCAAACACGAGATATTACTCTGTGGATCAATAGTTTATCTTCATTTGGGATGGCTGTTCAATCTGCAGAGGTGACAGTTATGGGTTGAACAGCTCTGTGGAGTATCAGCTTTTATTCAGCTTCATCCCTTCCCTCTCAGTCCTATTTGTAAGCTGTCCTGAGAAGTGTCCCTTGGTACCTATGGCATGAGCCAGGCCCATCTATCTGTCTTTGTCTGTCCCACTGCAGGGAACCACACACTCATTGGTTGTCCTGGGGAACAATGTAAGTGATGGACCACCATTCATACATCAAACCTGCAAGGCGTTTGACAGCGCAGGACAGAAACATTGAAAATAATGACCAGAGCAATATGTATCGGAGGTTAAAAATAGAGTGCTGCAGAGAAGTGCTGGCAAAAGTTGAAGCTGAGCTCTCTTCTGTGTGACCCGCCCAACCCCGACCCTCCCACTGTTTTAGAGGTTAATGGAAGCTGCCTTGAGCGCAGAGGAAAAGATGTTTCCAGTTAGCTAGAATGAGTGATATTCAACTACTTGGACACTAATATGCTTCAATTGAATTTCTCCCTTTGTCAGAGGGGAGTCTGTCCTGCCATGGGCCCTCCCTCACAGCTGTGCCCTTGCCTCTCTCTGCTCAACCAGCACTGAGCAAGCCCCAAAGGTCAAGTGTGTGGGGTCAAGTTTAACCTGAAACCAGACAGAGTAAGGGGGAGCAGGCAAGGGCTGAGGTCACTACTGTGCAGCATATTGCTCAGCACCAGTCTGCATGTTTGTATTTATCAGTGTTCAGCTTTATCTGTCGTCTTTTGCAGGTGATGTTTTGTGCGTATATGTCGACCAGGTGGTATTGCAATAACAGCTCACTGAGGACTAACTGCTCAATACATCTTCAGATAATTTGTTAATGCTAAATAACCCTGACCATGTTTTAAAATCTGTGCTCAGAGCTGCACCTACTGCAGCCCTCTTTTGTAGCTTTATGGCAGTGTTTTCTATTCTGTCACAGATGAAATCAAATTGCAGCCATGCAGGAAGCAAAATCTAATCACATGGGCTACCTGAAATGTCTTTTGAGATACATTCCGATGCTATGTGCGAACTTCAATCTGTCTCTGCTGCATGTAGACACATTGTCTGGATACAAAGCACTGGGCCTGAGCAGTGCCTGTGTACAAGGCTATCCTATTGCTTTCACATGCTTCGGGACTTAATGGAGAGTTTGTATTGCTCTCCTGTTTTAGTTTAGTAAATTGCTTGTGGATCTTGAATCTGTTCATGTACATAAACATCTGCATCTCTCTCTCACTCACTTTCTCTCACACACACTCACAGCGTGAGTCAGCCCACACCTGGAACAGATAAAGGGTCTTTCATGTTTGCAGGGCTATCCTGAGGTCAGTGAGTGCTGCTGTTGAGAGCTAGTTTTACTAGGAGAAAGTGGAGCTGGAGAAGAAATGAAAAGAAACCATATATATCCAGGTGTTGCAGAGTTTGGGAACTTTTATTAGTTGCAAGTCCTTCCTTGATTCCTTATCCCACCACTGTAGAGGTAGCTCCTTATAACCATGCCTTACCCATCTATTGCACAGTTGTCTTTTGAGCAAGAAAAAGGATAGTAGTCTTTGTGTTTTTTGAATTATAAACAGTATGACATGGTAAATTTAACTCTAGTTTTTGTCCAGTTTAACGTTTCAATCTTGTGTCAGACATTTATTATGGGATAACTGGCTTTTTCTTGAATCCCCGCTGAGTATTAACTTAATCTATATTGACCTTTATCCTCAAGGCCTGTCAGAGTTGACATTGCTGTAAACCAAAAAAAAAAAACCAAAACAAAAAACAATTAACAAAGTATAAACACAAACAAGCGTATCCTTTAGAAAGCAGCACCTACAGCTCCAATATCATCTGACCCAACACACATTTGGAAGTTAAACTACTGTATCCTGTCTTCTCATACATGAAAATTTTATTTTTATTTTTAATGACTTTGAATAATTGTATTTGTATTTAATCATGTGCAACCTAAGCAGTTATTTTTACTTTTTGGCACTGTCATTCCTATGCATGATAGATTTTTTTTGTTGCATTGAAGCTTGACTCAATTTTAGCTGATGTTTAAAATGAAAACATTTCTGGAGGAGTAGCAGTTTGGAACTGAGATTTCTTTGTATTAAACCCAGGGAATCATATGATGCATCATTCCTAATTTTACAGTTACAGTGTGTACGTAGTAAAAGTAATACACCTTTTAAATAAACTTAGAAATTAGTTTTTCATACAGGCCTATTTGCATTGGAATGTCATAGTTGTAGGTATATACTTTCCTTTTGTGCTGTGGAAACCACTGTTTATATAGTTGTTTGACTGCATGCTTTAATGTGTGTGAATAAAATGGTTGAATTGAGCTCTCCATGTCCAGTTTCTCCTAGTAGTCTGCAGAAGAGAGTGAGAGTGGGCCGTGACACCCGTGTCCCTGTAAAGTTTCCGGTGCAGGTGTAATTCCCTGTAAAACGCCCTATAATTTACTGGCCTTTGGGAGCACGCTGTCTCAGGGTGTGAAAATCAATAGGATGGCGGAGAGGGATTGGGCACGGTGTCTATGCTCAGCTACGCTATGGCAGCAGTTAGGGTAATTCTGTAATGACAGGGGATGAGGTTCAACCTATCTAACGGTCTATCTGAAGCAGATAAATGTTTTACAACGCCATCGTTTAACCCTTCCTACCCACTGCACCCTGCCCCCAACTTCTCCAAGGGCTCTACCCAGGGTGCACCCTTAGAGCTGAGGTGCAGAGTGTGGTGATGGTGGTAGTGTTTGAGCGTATGTATTTATGTGTATGGGGTTCACACCCTCATCTCCCTGGGTGTGCATTCCAACTCTTAATGCTCTATAACCTTGTAAAGATAGCCTGAGGCATTTTAGCATATAGCCTATCTTCAAAACCCCCCAGTTGTTTCAGAGGTAAGCCATGTGGAAAACATGCATTGAATCTTACAAGATGGTGCATGTATAATGTAGTATGTAGCAGGTCATATAAACCACTGAATAATATAATCCTAATTCGGTGCACCTTGAAGCACGCAGAATGGGTAATTTTCATAACTTTTATATTAATAAATGTAATCGCAGAAGACATGGGCTAATGAGGAGGTAGTGGAGTGATTGAGGATAACTCTAGGTATCAATAAGAATGTAGCACTATTGTCTGCACTTTCCTTGTAATAAAAGGAGAAGGGAAACCTTGATGTGAATGAGAGTCAGCGTGATGGTAAGGAAATGGCTGAAGAGGGAGATCCCATGCAGACTTATAGCCCAGTCTGCATGACGTGTCTCAGCTTCAGCAGGGACACGCAATTCACTCTGTCAGAGCAGAGCGGAGAGATCTCATTGTGCCTGCCTGGATTGGCACCAGCAGCAATCACTTGTTTCTGATTTATTAGATAGCCAAGGAAATTAATTTTGTTCCAAAATGCATGGTCGGAAATTAGATGGTGAAATTGTGTGAAAGAATCAGTGATTGTTTTCCCTCTCCTGCTATCCCTCCAGAGGTACTGATAACTGCTGATCCCTGTGACACCATTAATGAAAAACTTATTCAGATTCAGGAAAAAACTATCTTCAGCGATGTTGTAATTAACTTGGCTATCTCTCCAGCCTTTAACGTGATTTGAACCAGCCATTAACTTTCCCCCAAAAGCTGGCCGGTAGCATTCAGGTCAAGGCTGGCTATGGACCTTAGGAAGTTCTGCCCTCTATTCTACTTCCTGTTCACATGTCCGGTCCTTCACAGAGGGAAAAAGTGATATGCACACTTGGATTAGCTATCTGGAGTGGTTCAATATATCATTCATGCTATCACATTACTGCTACTTCTTCTTTGCCTATTTTGGTCGATGTTATCAACATGCAGCGGTGCCTTAAAAAGTAGATGATGTCGCAGTAAGTAATACAGGGGTACGTAGGAATTCATGTTTGATTGTGCCTCTTATTGCATTCTAGTAATAGTTTCACATTATTTGGCCTTGTGGTCACACTTAATCACACCATGTCCATAGATGGTCACATTCATTATCTGCCACAGTGTGTATCAGTAGCTTATTGCTAATGCAATCTCAGTGTGACATGATTGACTGTGGCAAATGCTGTGCAAAATGAGCCATGTTTACACTAAAGTTAAAAATGAAAGGAATCCCTTTATGATGATGCAGCTTGTGTTTAGTTCTTTTACAGGGATGCATCTTGAGGGTTTGTATGCATGTTCAAATGACCATGATTTCCTTCAAAGGGTTTGCACAGTAAATGAGTATGTATTGTAACTGTCCTATAATTGTATAGTAGCTTTAACCTTTATCATAATTTGTTTTTGGTTCAAAAGGCTTGTGTACATTTTTTTCTACTCATTATCCTAAAGGCAGCAAATGCAGGGAAAAAAAACAACTGCAATAACGTCCTTACCTCTTTCTTGCCTTCAGCTAGCTAAGAATGCCAGTATATTCGCATTGTCACCTCTCTCTTTAGTGCTTAGGAAGCTTTTGTGGCTGAATATAAATACAAATAAAAGGCCAGTCAGGCTTTTTTATTAGGACCACTTAGCTGTGAAAACAGTGACAGACAACCATAAGCACTTGAAACCATACAAAACTTCCAGCATCACTCAACTACTGTATAAATTCACACTAATCCCTGCTGGATATTTGATAATTCACTCTTATTCCCCTGTGCGTCTCTCTGCTACACTGTCCCCACCATTTTCCCCTCCACCAAGTCTCTTCCACCATTTTCTTAGGATTGAATGCAAATTGGTTAAAACACTGATCAGAACTTATTACAAAATGGAGCCTTGCTTAGAGAAAGAAATGGTGCATCACTATGAGTGCGTAGATGGGAGGGGCTGGGGGAGCCTGAATGTGGGCTGGGATCGGTGGTGGGTGGGGCTACTTGGGCTGTACACACGCGTGTGTGTGTGTGTGTGTGTGTAGGGGGATTCTATAACAGTGATGGGAAAATTAGATTTATTTTTTTTCATGCGGTGAAGAGAAGGAGGATGGAGGGCAGTTACGGGGTTCAGTAATGGCACCTCACCGTATTTTATGTATGTACAGATGGAAGAAAATGAAAATGTTTTCTCAATAGGTTTGCTCCATGCAATTTCTTTCAGCTGTTATGTGTGTGTCTGTGTGTGTGTGTGTGTGTGTGTGGGGGGGGGGGGGGGGGGGGGGGGCCCCCCTTTTTTTTTTTTTTTTTTAACCCCCCCTTT
>VUQI01026353.1:6929-25421 GCA_015106735.1 Paratilapia polleni
TCAAATCATCTCATACTGACTTCATGAACATGACAATGAGTTCCCTGCACTCAAATGGCCTTCACAGTCACCAGATCTCAATCCAATGGAGCGCCTTTGGGATGTGGTGGAACGGCATCATGGATGTGCAGCCAACAAATCTGCAGCAACCGTGTGATGCTATCATTTCAATATGGACCAAGATCTCTGAGGAATGTGTCCAGCACCTTGTTGAATCTGTGCCATGAAGAATTAAGGCAGTTCTGAAGGCAGAAGGGGGTCCAAACCCAGCACTGGCGAGGTGTACCTAATAAATTGGTGAGTGAGTGTATCTATGCAAGTTAAGTCGTTCTCATGATGTATGAATGCAAGAGAAAATGGATGTTATGTTTGCTAAAGAGTTTGACATTTGGTCATCATACACCATTCCACAGACTTTCATACTGAGCACTATCTGCACTATCTGTACATTGGAACCTCAGGTGTACTATTTTATTCCAATGCTTTCAGCAAACACACATAAGTCTTGAAAGAAAATGGACTCAAGGTTAAGATGGAGACAATTAGACTGTTTTATTTTTACTGAGGTCCAACCTTTTAAATAAGCCAGTGAGTTTTCTGTAATATGTGAACACCATAGAGTTTGCTTTATCACTTTGAAGCAAAACACTTTTAAAGTGAGGTGCCTCTTTTTTTCTTTTTGTTTGTTTCTTTTGATATATTGTATAGTTTATAAACTGTTATAAATTAGAAATGTCTTACACATTTTCTTAATATGTTGTTTTAATTTTCTTTATTTTGTCGGGCTAAATGCCCCAAACTTCAAAAACATTGAAACAACAGTGACATTAAAAATGAGTGAACTCAACAGCTCACTCTGATTATCATATATGACAAAGAAATCCTGCATGCCCCCTCATGTAAGAAGATGAAAGCAGAGGCATAAAAATAACTGAGGATTCATTAATTACCATAGCAGCTGCCATCTAATTATCTTATTACAAGTTATAACTGCAGTCATAATGTCAGTCAACAAATCTCTTCTCAGCTTGCATGGGGTCATGCTGGCATACATACAATTTATTTCTGTGTTTCTGGGATTCTGTATGTATTTCTGGGAACTGTGTTGTTTTGTTATAAAAAAAAAAGACAATGGGTGATGACCCTGCCTGCTAAACTGATGTATGGGATCCTTTCCAGCACTGCAGGATTTGTCTCTATTGGCTCTCTCCTGAGAGATGTCCTCCTCGAGAAAAAAAAAAGCTCTTTCTACTAGAAAAACAAGCAGGCCCTCATAAATCAAACATGTATTTTAAGAAGGAAATTTGTCTGTTTCCCCTCCAGTGACTCTTTTTGCTCAGCTCAGTCAACACATGTTGCAGTTTATTGATTCTACTGAGCATTGCAACTGAAATATTACATTTTTTCCATTCATTCACTGACTCAAAAAGAGCAGCCTCCTAATGCACAGAGAGGTATGATGAAGACAATGGAGTGTGGCACCTTCAGTCGAAAGTCCTGGTTTCCTGAAGTGCTGAGGCAGCAATGTTCACTGTGGCGTCAGGTACAGATGTCTCCCTCTGATTGCTGAATCAAATAATAGAGCAGATTAAAACATGCAGTAATGTTTTTTCTTTTGATCTGGGCTAAGGGTGCACATCAGCTTTAGTCATCTGAACACAGAAAACCCCCAGCATCCTAAGAAAATCCTCAACTGTTACCCTATTCCGTGCAAAGCCGTAAGGGGATTTTCTGTGATTTATTCACATGGTGTTGACCCAAAGTGCTTTCCAGTAGACAACACTAAGGAAGGAGTTTAAAAGTCTACGAGAGAAACACAACCCATGAAAACCCACATTTGGAAAAAAAAAAAGAGTCAGTAAATTTTCTTTTGTCTTCAATCAGGCCTGAGAAATCTGTTCCTGTGAAGTGATTACTTGTGACTTAATAATTTGGTGTTAGAGCTGAAAATCATCATGAAAATCCTACTGAGATATTCCTCTGTGCCATAGACCATAATTATTGTTCAAAAATGACTAAAACACATCAATGAGCCATACATGACACAAACATCATCTTTCTGCTGGAAAAACTTATGAGTGTACAACACTGCCTCCCACCAAATCAAATCAAGTTGTTGTTGTTTTTTTTTTTTAACCAAACAGAGTTTGAGGGCAATGTAATCTCTGCTTGGACTGTGTTCAAGAACGCGGGAACATTTTCTAAATTAAGGGTACGCTACATTTTGGGCCACATGCAAATACAAGTTTTAGGGAAATGGCCAGGGTGCATGGTAGGGATAAAAGACACTGAGCCCCACTGTGAGGTTAAAGTTAGAGAAAGATTATTTCAAAAATGGAAACTATATTTGTGACCTATTTTTAAAGATTGGCAATGTTTTGGCAATCTTTTGAGTAGTAATGAATAGGGCTGTGGCCACAGAGAGAGTAGGCAAGGCAGAAAATACTGAGACAAGATTAGCATATTGATGTTTTTAATGTTCTTTACATTTTTAAAAACAGATTTTTAAAAAGATGTATAAGGCTGAAGGGATAGTTTTACATGCTTAGGATGGTATGGAAAATTATGACAAAGTCAAAGAAGATAGGTATCAGCTATGCTGCTCATAGTCTGACTTATTGTTAACAAATAATGATAATCAAACATATTCTGAAATAATACTTTGCATGTATTAGACTTTGGATATGCTAGATTTTCACTGACTAACCTTCTTACTGGATGGATTATTAGGCAGAATGACAAATTTTCTTGTAGTATTTGAGAGTCATAATATTCACTCACCAGCCACTTAATTTCGGTACACCTTGCAACTACTGGATTTGGACCCCCTTCTGCCTTCAGAACTGAATTATTTCTTGGTGGCATAGAGTCAACAAGGAGCTGGACACATTCCTCAGAGATTTTGGTCCATATTGAAATGATGGCATCACACAGTTGCTACAGATTTGTCGTTTGCCCATCCATGCATATCTCCCATTCCACCACATCCCAAAGGCGCTCTATTGGATTGAGATCTGGTGATTGTGGAGGCCATTTGAGTACAGTTAACTCATTGTCATGTTCAAGAAACTAATATGAGATGATTTAAGCTTTGTAATGTTGTGTTATCCTGCTAGAAGCAGCCATCAGAAGATGGGTACACTGTGGTCATAAAGGGATGGACATGTTCAGCAACAATACTCAGGTAGGCTGTGGCATTTTAACAATGCTCAGTTGGTACTAAGGGGCCTACCATCTGGATGTCACAGCACAAATTGAGACTCATCAGACCAGGCAAAGTTTTTCCAATCTTCTATTGTCCAATCTTGGTGAGCCCTTGCGAATTGTAGCCTCGGTTTCCTGTTCTCAGCTGACAGGAGTGGCACCCGGTGTGGTCTTCTGCTGCTGCAGCCCTTCTGCTTCAAGCTTGACATGTTGTGCATTCAGAGATGCTCTTCTGCTTCCAACCAGCTTGAAGCAGTTTGGCCATTCTCCTCTGACCTCTGGCATCAACAAGGCATTTTCACACAGAGAACTGTCGCTCACTGGATATTTTCTATTTTTCGGACCATTCTCTGTAAACCCTAGAGATGGCTGTGTGGGAAAATTTCAGTAGTTTCTGAAATACTCAGACCAGCCCAACTGGCACCAACAACCATGCCATGTTCAAAGTGATTTAAATCAACTTTCTTCCCCATTCTGATGCTTAGTTTGAACTTCAGCAGGTCGGCTTGACCATGTCTACATGTCTAAATGTGTTGCAGCCATGTGATTGGCAGATT
Organism: Paratilapia polleni; assembly: GCA_015106735.1. NCBI lineage: Eukaryota > Metazoa > Chordata > Actinopteri > Cichliformes > Cichlidae > Paratilapia > Paratilapia polleni. The sequence continues at coordinate 10,691 of VUQI01026353.1, forward strand.
AGATATTTGCTTTAAGCAGCAGTTGAATAGGTGTAAATATTAAAGTGACTGGTGAGTGTACATAGTGAAGCCTTTAAAGGATTTTAATAGGTGTTCACCAAATATTAGTGTAACCAATTCAGTATCTGACTGAAAGTGAAATATGGTCACAATTTTCCTTCTGTTCTTGAGTTATGTTGTTGAATAATAGACGAAAAACATGTTTTTTCAGAAGATTATGATGTCACAGTGAAGTTGATCTTTGACCTTTAATCATTCTAGCCATTAAATATTTGTAGGAAACCTTTTCATAATTTAGTACGAATTCTTGAGTTAAATCTTAGACCATCCAAATCTAATCAGTTCATCCAAATGAATGTTTGTGTTAAATGAAGAGATACTGCCTTGCGAATTGGACGAATAACTTGAAAACGCAATGCCTCTGGGCACAGCTTTCGTGGAAGAATAATAAAACCATTATTCTGTCTTTGAAATTACATCCCATGGTCTTTGTTTAGTCCTAACATTAGTGCTGAACAGCGTACAAATATCATCAGGGTCAGGCTGTAATCACTGTTCAGCCTTCACACACACAACATGAAATGAAAGAGATGAGTAATGCGCAGGCTGGAAAGAACTGCATGGCAGCAGTTGCCTGAGTTCCTGGGAGTTAAAACCAGACTTAGCAACAAACATTTCTTCATAGAGGACAAAATAAACAGTTCTTCCCCTTTTCATGACCAAAAATACTGGAAACATACTGTATTCCTCGGAAACCCAACCATTTTTTCATGAGGTCAGCATTTATCCTTTCCTTAGAAATCCACATGAATTTATCAGACATCTTTTCCACCCCCTCTCACCAACAAGCTAGCGCAAAAGCTGTTACTTCTAATCTCATCTGACTGTCCTGCTGAGTTCTTTGTAACAAATTAAACTCTTCCTATTATGCAGAATACAAAAGAGACCATGTTAGATTTGATAGTGCTGCGGGTCATAAAAATACTCAACAGTAGATACTTAACAGAAGAACTGTGAAGCGTCTCGCTCTGTTCAGAGACTCTTTGTTGAGCTTTGTTAAACTGGGATGGAAGCAGTGTTCTCATCTCAACCCAAGTGAGAGACAGACTGAAATACTGCACACCTGAAACAGAGGAAAAGCCCCCGCTACAAAGTCATATTTGACTAAACTACAAAAAAGAAGCTTTTCGATTTGATTTACCTCAGCTCCGATTTCGAAAACATATGAAACCTAAGAAAACTTAACTTCATGGAATATTTTTTGGCCCTTTGATCAAATTCAAAGGTTTAAAGATACTGTACAGTGGTGCAGTGGAAAACTGACACTCTGTGAATTTGATGATTGAATGTCACAGTAATGCATTAATGCCTATAAAGGAAGTAATCATTTCTAGCAGCACTGCCAAATATTAGCACTTTTGATCTTTGGTGAGGCATATTTTAAGGAAGCAACACCGGGATGTGTGTGATGAAACAATAAATCAAATGCCACAGACAAACCAAATTACTTGGCGTTCTGGCACGAATACCTCACTGGCTCGACGGTGAAAAAAACTGACACACATGCTTGCAAATGAACTCACATAGTTTGCCCCATCCTCAACGTTACACGTGAAGCAACAGACAAAATAAACTTAGGAGTGCAATTTTCTAAGCTAAAAACACACAGCGAGATAAAACAAACAAAACCAGCAGCTTTCTGTGTCTGTTTCCTTTTCTCTTATTTCCACCAGGCTTAAACAGAAGTGGAGGCTGAGACAGACTGTTGCTGAGAGGCATGTCTGACTGCAAACATGGGGCACAATGTCGGCAGGGTGACTCATATGCTCTGGATGACTTTCTAAGGAGAAAACCAGGCTTACCACCTTATCACAATCATCATCGTCATCACATCACAATCATCATCATCATCTCGTTGTTGGGCTCAGTAATGGATTACATTAATATCATCCATGAGTGAGATGCAGCCAGCAGACACAAAAATTCATATTGCGAGAAAATGAAATTCTTGAAAATCTATAATGTCTCTTGGGTATGCTGTATATTAAGAATAATAGATGTTGGAGGCTTATGAAAGTAGCATGTGGAAAACTACATCTGAAGCCTTAATGGTACCCATTGTAATAATTGTGACGGTGATGGTGATTGCTGACCCAGTGACAGCAGTTACAGAATTACGGCAGCAACGCTGACACATGATATGAGACAACATATTTCCCAGCTGAGAGTGCGCTTAACTGAAACTCCCCCGCTCACAGACAGAATTGTGTCCATGTGCAACGCGGTGACCACAGTCAAGCTATTACCCGTTTAGCTTTGAATCGTCCAGATGCGTCATGATGAATCATCTCCCACATCTCTGGCTGAGATGCATCTCCCCATTGGCCTTCATCATATAAGAATGTGTGCCTGCTGTTGAAACACCAACAGAAAAAAAATAAATAAAAAAATTGCACACATGAATGTGCAACTGCTGGCCTTTGCTTTTTTTAATGTAAGTGCATAGCATTATGTTATATTCATTTGTCTGGGAGGCAAATAGATTGCTGTTGTTTGAATGCATCCCATTTTAAACACTGTCACTCCTTCTCTCTCTGAAGAAAAAGCACTAGAGCAGTCTAATGATGACTTGAACAGCAGCAGGTTTATGGCTTTTTATAGGGCATTACTTTCACTATTATGGTTACTATTCCTATTCTGTGATTATTTTGATACAATAATATTTCATGAAATCTCATTAAAATATCAAAAACATTGGTGCTGATTAGCACAATAGTGTGCTATTCAGCTTCTCAGTACTGTTGTCACTGTTGGTTCATACCAATGAAATATTTAAACAGTTAACAAATACATGCTTTCAGGTTTTCTCTAGAACCTGTTTTATTTTGTGATGTTTTACTTTGGTTTGTAGGTAGCTATATAAAGGGACTTGCAAAAGTATCCATCTGGTTCCATGTGCCTCAACAACTAGCCCATCAGAACAGGCCTTAATTTTTTGATCAGTGCAATCTCTCAATAGACCTGCTGTGTGAACCACAAAAGAAATCCCATAGTGTGTCTGTATGGAGTCAGAAAATGAAAAAAATGGAAAAAAAAATTAACTATCTGCCTTTTTCTGCAGACACAGTGCTGGTGCCAGTAACCTACCTAACCTAGAACCGGTACCACACATTTCCACCAAACAATGACTAGTACTGGTGCCAAAAATCTGCCACTATTGTTATAAAACCTTTGACTGTATATTTAGAAAAATCACCAAATTAGTAAAAGCTAACACGAGTGCTGGCTAGCCAGGTTGGTTAGCAAAAAACCGGCTCAAAATAAAATGTTCTTAAAGCAAAAATTGAAGAGCCGTAGGCTTTTTTCACTGAATCCCTGAACCTTTCTAGACATGCATATAAGAAGGGAAATGCGATGCAGTCAGAATGGACATTATCAGGTCTTTAAGCTGCCAGCTCCCAAGTACAAAGTCTGTGTGATGTATGAGATGTATTATCGCCAATGTCACGATAGTGCAGGTAACATGGTAAATTCACTTCTGGGTTTTGCCATGTTCTGCTTCCTGCACGCTCTATTTAGATGGTATTTCCAGTGGTGACAATATTGTTGGCGAGAACTATCTCATGTCAGAAAGGATAGTACAACTGACTGCAGAGCAAGACAAAACTGCATATTGTTACAAGGTTTACTTCGTGCATAGCTTTAAAACTTAATAGTTTAAATGAGTACATAAATAAAGAAAAAAACATCACACTGCACTAAAAGACGGGTACATTAACTATAGAGGCCAAAATGGTTTCTAATACCAGTCACTAAACATGTTTTGTTTTTTTTTTTCTGTTGCAATTTTGGGCATTTTCACATGGAAGTCTGTGGGGACTAATTATCTTTTGGATCAAGTGGGCATTCCAGAAACTGCATTTTTTGGGGGGTTTATTTGGCTCTTCTGCGTAATCTTCATTATTCAGCAGCGATTGCAAAATGCTTTTCCTTGTAAAAGTCAAGCCCATCATCTGCTTCATAACCCTTCTGCTCTAAAATCTGTCGAAATCCAGTTTGTGAAAATAGCACCAAAACAGAACTAGCATGGCAGTGGCACCTTCCTGATGGGAAAAAAAAATCAATGTACTGTCTGCTCTGTGGGTCTACAGATTTTAAGGTGACTTTTTTCTTTGTTTGTTTTGGACTTTTCTTGTTGTAGTTTTTAATCTTTTTGCATAAACTGTGTATTTTATAATGTTTTTATAAAGTTTACTGTCTATTCCAGCAGATGACATTTTTTCTGCTTGGGGCCCCAGGCCAGTGCAGGGCCATTGAGTGGCAATATGCAAAGTTTGCAATGACAGTAGAGACCTGACCTCCCTAAGGGTCCCCACCTGACTCCACAAACACCTGCTAGATAATAACGACTGAATATAATACTAAATAAATAAATGCTGGTAGTATAGACTTAACTGAGGGGAGAGACATTTAAATAACATAACTTCCACTAGTACCAGATTATTTCTTTTGTTTACTTTGACATCAGTTAATTTAGCTAGCAGAGCAGCCTAGTGTGTCCAGCTCTGCTGGCTGTGACGTGACTGAGTTGAATGTGAGCGGCCAGGAGTCAGATTTGGGACACCAGCAGTCGAGCTGAAAGAACGTAGTAGCTAGTATTTACAGCGTTAACACTTCATAACCAGTCAGGTGGTCTTGGGCATTTTTGTCAAAATATACACAGTCTCTGCCACTTCTAGAGTAGGAGATCATTTCAGATGCTCTCTTATTTCCCAAAGGGTCATCACAGCAGATGGATTCACATGTCAGATATTTTTCCCTGAATGTTTATGTCTCCTCCCAGAATCAAACTAGGGACCTCTGGCGTGGAAGGAAAATGTGTTAGCTACTCCACCGACCTACCTGTGCCATTTCTAGAATAAGTTTGCTTAATTATTTTTTTATTGTTCTTCATATTCCTTTTTTTCCAATTACTTTTTTTAAAATGTTGTTTTCATTTATATTTTTGAAAACAATAGTAATGTGAAGTTTTGAAATGAAAACTGTTTACATTTGGCTTTTTATTTTGTGTCAGATTATTTATAACATAATAGTAATGAATGCTGGCTGTTGGGGCCCCTTTTCTGTGAATTCTTCCTAGGGCCCCCAACAGACTCTAGAATCGCCACTGATTGTTATAGTTCTTCTTAAAGAGACCTCTGTGCCATCCGTTTGACCCCTCGCCCTTACACCACACCACCAGCAGAGCGAGAGAGAGAGAGACTGACTCCCACTGTTCACGTCGGAAGCTTGAGAGAGAAGCAGAAGCGAAAGAAAGACTGTCACACAGTCTAGCTGACATGCTTTAACTTGTTCTCGTGTAACCGCCTGTGGAGGGGAAAAAAAACACACCAATCGCATGGATTTACTAAGGCTTTTAAATCCCGCGACCGCTGTCCAGGAAATGTGAGCCCGACAATGAGAAGTTGTTTGATCCGACCGGTCGCGTGAGCGCTGCCGGCTCCAATAAAGAAACTCGTGGTAGGTTTTATTTCACACAGCAGCCTATTATTTACTCAGGGCTGTTTAATTTCGTGCATTGTGATATTTGTTCGCGCATGCATTTTAATTTGTCTTCTCTTTTGCTGTGAAATCTGTTGTCAGTTCAAAATAGTTCATGCCCTCGGTTTTCTGGCTGTGTGTCTGAAGGGAGTGGGTGCAGAAATGGAAAAGTTTTTGGCTGATTTGACTGTGTGCGCGCCCTGTATAGCGACGACCGGAGACATCACCAGTATAACGGGCTCCTTTCAGCGAAGAGGCGCCCGCTTTCCGTATAGGGAATGAATGGGTCACTATGTATTCTAATCTAACAGAAGATTTGACTCATTTTTCTTAGGTTTTTAGGGGTAGAGAGACCTGCTGCTCATAGAGTTAACAACCAGAGCGCCTGTCGTGAGGGAATAGCGGGGAGATTATTCTCAAAACTATCGAAAAACCAATCAGTCAGTTAAGTGGTCGCTTTTATTCAAAACTATCCAGAGTAAGGTATTTGGTCACATTTTCTGCGGGAATATTTGGCTTCCATTCATGAGATGCAGGATTTTCAACCGTGAGAGCCAAAACAAAAGGATTTCCTGCTGACCAATGAGAGCAGGGGAAGCCTCTGGAGGGACGGAGCGGTCCTCTCTTTGTCCAACAACAGCAAACCGACCACCGATGACTGCCGCGAAGCCAAATGTGACTGGGGGTGCATGGGAGATAGATAGATAGCATCCTTTTGAGATTGCGCGTTAAGGCGCACGTTATAGTCCCTGTTAATATATGTCAGGATCTGAAAGCACTGACTGAAACTTGCAACAATTTGCAGAAGGTAAACATTTAGAGTGTAGTATGTAGTTGCTATATGGAGTCATGTGAGGTGCCTGGTTAATGGCTGAGACATGCCCTCAGTGTGAATCACATCACTTTAACCCCCTACCCCCTTTGCTTTCAGGTTGGTTAAGTTAATGTGCACAGTAGCTACGACAAGGGTTTTAATTACTGTGCTTGAGCTTTTAATTGAGCGGATGGTAGCACACTGGCTACAATGGTTTGAAATACCGAGTGAATTTATTAGGAGAAAAAGCAGTTAAATGGGAGGACGATGCAGTGCAGAGGTGATGGAAAATCTGTCAAGAGCACTAGTGCTGGAAGCAGTTCATTGATTAGACGAATGCCAGGAAATTAATGAAGTATTTAAAGGGCTGAGACATTTATCAAGCAGAAATGCCAAGCATCCTATAGTGCCATCTGCTCAAATAATTTGTGTCGCTGTACATTTCATGTTTGTGGGTTAAAGGGAGTTAACTGGGTAAGCAATGTGAAGACGTCATCTTTTTTTAAAACGACATTTCATGAACTACAGTAATAATCACTCATTCAAAAAAAAACCCCCCAAAAAAAAAACCAATGATGAAATTAATAATTACTATCATCCCTAAAGAGCACTTAGTTTCAGAGCTTATATTTCATAGTCATGCTGTTTACATGGTGTGGAATGATATATACTTTATGTGTGTGTGTGTGTGTGTGTGTGTGTCGGTGCCTGGGTGTGTAGCTGTTTGCAAGTTGACACAGTCTGTGTGGGAAGCCGAGTCGTAGGCGTAAATGTGGTGGGGATTCTCTTTCTCACTGCAATATATTATTATACAGTGAGTGGGATGGATGATTAAAAAGATTTAAATGCCTCGACTGGGTGTAGTGTGCATGGCCTCTAGCAGACTCTCTTGTTTTGTTTGCGCTCTTTTCATCTCTCCCACAACAGATTTCTCTGGAGTGACAGAAGCACTCTGATGAATTACTCTGGCCAGCATAAGTCGAGCTGTCAAAGTTCTGGCTGACCGGTGTAGTGTTAACTTCGCTCTTCTTACTGGGTTGACGAAGTATTCATTTCCGACTTAAAGAAGCAGATCTATGAATGAATAATATTTCTGTCAAGTAAGAAAAGAGAAAGATGTTTGTTCAATGAGACTTTGATTGCATGTAAATGTGATCACAGCAGGATTAAAAGCTTCAAACACTGGGTTTCAGTTCTGAGACGATGCTTCTTTCAGTAATACACATTCATAAAACGGATAAGATCAGTTTTGATATTAAACAACACTTCAGCAGAAAAATGCATATGTGGAGAAGATGCGTCAGGTTCTGAAAAGTAATGCATTCTTTCTCACGATCATCAAGGAGCGACAACTATGGCTGCAAAAAGGAGACAGAAGTTTATGAGAGAATAACCTTATTTCTCTCTTGATTTATGACCTTGGTATACTTTTCCTAATGAATTTATTGCCTAATTTACTAGTTCCAAGCCTTATTTTTTTGCAATTTGATGGTTGTTTTGAAAATGATGGTTTCATTTATCATTACAGTACACAATAAAGCAGGGTATGGTTGTGACATGTCATTACCCTTTGAACATGCATCCTCGGTTTCTCAGTCATTTCCACTCCTTGCTCATGACGTCTGACTTTAAAACACAGAGATGGCAATGGCTAAAATGTCAAACTTGACGCTTAACTTCTGTAATCTCCGAACCATTAGATGCCTGTATCTTTTTTATGTAGTCTGTGGTCTATTCTTGATGTAAATGATTTTTCTGCTTGTTATGAACTGGTGTTGCATATGCATCCGAGGGTGTGTTGAGCTTTGCAATTCTATTTTTCTGACCTATCTTTGTTCACTGCAGTGGTGACACACTCTCAAGTTGTGTGTTTTGCTTTGTTTGTCAACCCACTGTTTAATTCACGAATAATGTGTGTTGCCTGGCTTCAAGCGCCTGCACTTTCACCGTGAATCTTTCAAAGCGGGTGAAGTTCGTTTAAATTGATTTGAGATTTATAAGTAGATCTGAGGAACATCAGGAACAAATGGGTTAGGGTTAAGCTATTTAAGTAGGATTTTTTATGCTAATAATTATTCTTCTTATTATTTTATTAATTCAAAAGTAAGTATACCATTGAGTGAATGTCAAAAGCTAACTTAACTATATATCCAGAAATGTTTTTTAAATTAGGCTCCAGCTGTAGACTCTTAATTATTGCAAGATAGACAAAGAGGGAATGCTAATTTGTTGAAATCTTTGTTGGAATTTTCTCAAGGGAAGGGAATACAATAGAAGTAGGTAGCAGCGGCAAACTATAGGAATTCAATTTAAATGACCTTTATCATCACGAACACTGTAGAAAATGTAGAAGAAAATATGCAAAGGGCTCTTTTCAGAGTCATGGGTTTAAGGTCATTAGACACTGACAGTGATTAAACGTAACCCAATGTGTGGACAAATGCTGAATTACACACCGGATTAGTGCAAGTTCACGAGACGAACCAAGTGTTTTGTGCAGTGGAGCAGCACAGAAAGCAGAGAAACGTGAAGTCCACATGAAGACTTCGTGTGAATCGTGCCATCTTGCACTTAGTGTCACATATATTTACCACGTCGGTGCTTTTGTTTATTCACAGAGTTTTAATTTAGTTGTAATTTTCATGGGGATAATGCAGTCCATAAATCTTGAAATACATTCATATTCTGTTGGGACCCCGGTGGTGTCATGATTTATCAAAATGAACTAGAAAGCAGAAGCAATAATAAACACCGTGCTGCATGGCCTGTCTTCCTGCCAGCTTTCTTTTGCCCCACATTTCTTTGTTTTCTGTGAGAACAAGAGCCCGTCTGGGACATTTTGCACCCGATGGGGCAACAGTGTGTCCCAGAACCCCTGTGTCTCATCCCTTCATCCCAAAAGCCTCTGATCAGTGCCTGTGGCATTTTCTCCTGGAGGCCAAGTTTCCCATGTTTTTTTTTTCAGATTTTAGCTGTCATTATAATAAAAGCAATTTGTCTGATTGTTTCAGTAATTCTTCTCTGCTGTTGCTGCTATCTCTATCTCGTTTCTCACTGAGGACTCGACTGTAAAATACACTGAGTGAAACAGCACCCCTCTGAACGTCATGTGGTGAAACACCGTATTGCACTCCCACATGTCCAAGGAAAGCCAGGCCTTGTTTGCTTCCCTTGATGAAAGGAAAAGATTGATTAACCTGCTAAAGTCGCACTACTTCTATACTGTCCTTTGGCCGGCCATTTCAGGTAACACTAGCAACAATGGTGGAGATTTGGTGTTTTATATAAATAATAATTTTACTAAACTGAAACTACAGCAGCAACGTAAAGTTGACTCTGATGGCAGGCCACCACCAAAGCTTGAACTTAATAGAGAGAGAAAACTGAATTGTCACCATGGAAAATGATGTCACTGACTGTGACTTCTTTTTGGCAAGGATTCATGGTCACTAAGCCACTACAGGATTTAACAAAACGTGTGAGAAACACTTGTGTTCATGACAGACTTTTCAACCTTACTACAAACTTCGCCACCATTAAAGAGAAAATTACCTTACCCTTCAAATAGGGTGAGTGAAATTGCTGTTGTTTTACTGTTTACTGAACAGCTTATGTACTTATGTGTATGCATGTATTTATTTTTTGAAATGGTTAAATTGCATATTGAGCCTTGCTTGGCTGGATTTAGCTGCATGTGCCACTAAACTGAAATAGTGATTTTAATGCGATTGAGCACAGCGGGCAGCAGTTATAGGTTACCTGGATAGATTGTGGTTGTTTACAGCTTGTGCAGGCTTGGTACTGTTGTTACTCTGTTATGTTGGACACTGAACATTCGATCTAGTTTTAAACGATAGCAAAGCATGAAGTATTTTTGTATATCAGGCAAGTAAAACAGAGTTTGTAAGTGAAAGTGAAAACTTGTTTTGTGTGAAATGTAGTTTAGTGTTATTGTTTCACTTGGCTTCCTCAAAAATTTACCCCACGCCACATAACTGATCAGTGCTTTAGATACTGAGCACATATCTATCTTTTTCCCAGTGACTCATGCATTCCAGCCCTGCTGATAACCCTCACGCCCTTTTTTTCCCTCTTATATGCCCCTTTTCAGTCTGTAGCAGCACTGTTTCTCAAATGAAGCAACTGACTTGTCTTTAAGGTTTTTTTTTCTTTTTTTTAATTTCAGCCACTGCAGCAGGATCCTTTGCATCAAGTGTGCTTCAGGGGCTGATAAACAGAGCTCCTTTTGGGAAAAGACAACACAGACTGTCTGTATGGACCCTCAACCCCCACAAAACATATGAACACATTTCCTAATATGTGACACTAAGCCACATTGCTGTGGGCTTGCTCAGTGGTGCAATGGCCATTGGACATATTAGGACAAAAAAAAAAAGAAAAGAAATCTGTAAAGTTGTTACCCTCCCGGCTTGTCTTTTTACCAGCCCTCTCTTTTTTGGGGTGTGCAAGAGCACTGGCTGCATGCTGTTTACTGTATGTAATCAACCCACCTGCAAAATGACCCCCTCCCATAGGCAGCACATGACGTCTCTTCCATTAAGCTGTGTCCTCAGGGTCTATGTGAATCTGTGCTGTAGATTAGAAAGAAACGTCTGTTTTCAAAAGTTTCGATGTTTAGCATTCGCTCCTTCTGTACACGGAGTTTAGTTTCACTTCTGTGTTTCTTTTTCTGTATATCTGCCTCATTTCTCTTTCGTGCTTACTTTGTAAAGCCGGGGTATGGTTGTTGTGAAGACATTATCCGAAATGCAGGGTATTTATCAGAGAGGTCAGTGACTCCGTTTTAAATATTGTGCAGGGGAATATTACAAAAAGAAAACAGCCACAGTGAGCTGAAAAGGTCGGCACGTGGCTGGGTCCTCACCACAGTGCATCAAGGTGAACACTTGCGCTGAGCCAGGGCCAGCCTCAATTGCTTACAGTTGTTCGTAGCATGGGTTTGGTGTGACTAACCCCACCACAGTGGAAAAAACACCTATAATGCTTTTCTTCCCGCAACGTGCTTCGTAAACAGTGCTCACTGTCACAGAGCAAGGCCTTTTTTGAAAACTAATCTCGGTGGGTTAGACACCCACTTTGCTTAGAGATTTTTGGTTAGTGATGAAACCCAAATAATTATGATAAATTTATGCATAGTTTATAGTTGTATAGTTTTATATAACTTATCAAACGAAAGCTGCCACCCTCTCTTCGCTTCCAGCTTCTGAGGATTTTCTCTTATTTGAAACTGAAAGTTTTTCGGGTTTTGAATGTTGGTTTGAACAAAACAAGCAACTTGAAGGCATCATAGATATTAATAGAGTTTCTGACTCATCAGTTAATTAGGGAAAAAAGCATTAGCTTGATTAATTAGTGTTAATTAAAGCTCTATTATTTAACAAATTTAAATGTTCAAGTGAAGACTGCATGTCTACAACTACAGTGGATACATATATCTACTCCATCAGTATGCGAAAGAGTTTTTGCATCACCATAAACAAACCGGCTGTCAGATGCTGTGTTGTTCTGTATGTCTATTTAAAAGTCTTAGGCCATTCAAGCAGCCTATCAAAAGATGTCAGCTCTTAAGGATGCCATCTTTAGCTTCTCGCCTGTCACAGGAAACTCTTTGTTGCCTTTGTGCATTTTCATAAACAGACTGTTGTTTTTGTAAGCTTGCATCTAAGTGACAGCAGGCTTCAGTGTAAGGCTGAATGATCTGTACTAGAAACAGTATCCGGCTGCATTCCGGCTGTGCTTTAGTGCAGGAATTGGACTTTGAAAATAACGGTGCATGCGGGGCGCCCGGTGATGGATGGATCATCCAGTGAAGTCATGTTATGTATTCCTGATGAGACTAGTGGATCAGTGGAGAGGATTTATGTGGCTATGGAGGAGCAACCACTCCGGAAGATGTTGTCTGTATGAAGTAGTGGTCTGAGGCTATTTGTCATTGTGCTGAGCATCCAGTGATTAAGCTACAATGCTGACAGACATTCATCTGCTTTATCAAGTGAATGACTTGCAAGGAAAATGTTTTGGCTCTAGTAAACAAGTGGAAGTTTAATGAGAAGTTGCATGGTTCATCCTCTTTTTGGTGTAAACCCAGAAGCCACAGTGGTGTTCTGGGCAAATGGTGGTTTGTGTCTCACTCTATGCAAATTTAAAATAAAAAAGAAAAAGAAATTATAAGCTGCTGCATGTATTGATAAGTGGAAAAAAGTGTACATGAAGCACTAAATGAAGAAAATAAAGGACACAACATGAAAACCAACACGTTTTCAGAAAGCATGTGAGGTTTAATGTGTGCAGAACTTATTATTGTGAGACACGTTTCTTCAGTAACATAACAAACCGTGTGTAAATGTGATATCTCACTGGGACTTTGAGGTGCTGAGTATGTCTGGCAACTCACGGTTGCGTGACACTGCCAAGCTGGGGGTCATTGCTTGTATTAATGATGCATGGGAAGCTGAACTGGCTTTTATTTCCCTCACCATCTGTATCCAGTTGTGCCATGTAGATGGATTTTGGCGAGTGAGAACAGCCCCCTTTAGCAGCTAGTGGTATGATTTATGAGACTGTGGTGTGAAGGGATGATAAAATGTGTGCAGAGAAAACTACTTGCAATTATGCAAATATCCATATTCACAATATACATCTTATTTATTTAACGTAAGGTTTATTGTTTTTGTTTTTCACTAAATTTTCAAAAAGAAACTAATTGATTTGAACTGCTGCCCCTGTTGGTTCATAGTAAAATATTTCCTCCCTTTTTATTTGGTTTGATAAAGGAGGGACATTTATAACTAATTTCGAACATCTGGAGAAAAGAAAGAAAACCAGAAAAAAAAGGTTGAAAAAGGAGAGGGGGAAATTTAGATAATTAAGAAATAACTGAAAAACAGAGAGGTTTGTGCAGCCATAATATCTAATATTATCTAATTGTGAATAATATCATGCTAAAATTAGAAGAAGAAGAAATAAAGAAGAAAACCAAGTTCATGGGAAAAGCTGGTGTTTTGTAACATTTTAAGGGAAATAACCAGAGATTCCAGACAAACCACTATGTGCGTCTGTTACATTAATCATAGTGTTAGTTTTAGTAGTCATACAGTATTGTGCAAATGTCTTTAGTCATGGCTCTTTTTTTAAATTTCTTGTAATTTTTTAAATTGGTCTTGAGCAATAGCTCTCCAGGCTTTCTGGAGGTCTTTCAAAGTTTTTCTTTGGATATTGGCTGCTTTTTCACTCATTTTCTGTCCAGTTTTTGTACCTGAACATTTTCAGAGGAATGCTTTTTCGTTTCTTAAGCCACTTAACACTGACCTATGAATCATTCAAGCATAAAAAAGGCACCTAACTCAAGGGATGAACCAGTGTTGTGTCTACACATAACAGACAACTTTGCAAAGAGCCAATTTTAAATTGTATCTTTAGCAGCCTAGCAGCAAAAACACATCATCTGTTCCCATTTCTTTAGTCGAATCTATGAAAAATGCCAAAGATAACACAGTTTGACAGGCATAAACTAGCATTTTTGCACCAACAAGGTGATTCCCAAAGAGCTATTAGCCAAAAACTTGGCATATCTTGGCATGGTGTACAATGTGTCCTCATAATGTGTGAAAACTGGATAACTGCAAGACAAAAGAAGTGACAGCAGATGAACAATATCTGAAAGTCATGTCCTTAAGAAATAGGAAACAGGATCTGAGAGATGCATCTGGCCTTTCAGTTGATCCATTTGTTTGTTGAAGCCTCTCAGAAATGGTTTTCATGGAAGGGTGGCTGTCAAGAAGCCATTCTTAAGGAAGGGAAACAGGGAGGAAAGGCTGAGGTATGTACAGAGGAGGTCAGGAGAGAGGTACAGCAGTGAGTGGCTACAGCCATCTGTGAAACACGGTGGAGGTTCTGTCATGGTTTGGGGCTGCATTTCAGTCAGAGGTATTGGAGATTTTGTCCAAATTTATGGAATTATGAACACAGAAAAGCACAGTCAGATTTTGATCCACCATGCAACACCATCTGGAAAGCGTCTAATTGACAAAGTCTTTATCTTGACGGTGACAATGATCCCAAAAACACTGCCAATGCAGTAAAAGCACACCTGGATAGAAAAAACACACAACGGAACACTATCAGTCATGGATTGGCCTCCCCAGAGCCCGGACCTCAACATTATTGAAACAGTGTGGGATCATCTTGACAGAGAACAGAACAAAAGGCAGCCAACATCCAAAGAAGAGCTTTGAATGTCCTTCAAGAAGGACACACACACACACACACACACACACACACACATATATATATATATATATATATATATATATATATATATATATATATATATATATATATATATATATATATATA
>VUQI01026354.1:0-11258 GCA_015106735.1 Paratilapia polleni
GATTGTTTTTGAAATCAGCAACACAAAATTAGTAAAGAACAAATGTTCGATTTTATACAGCAAATATGATGCAGGGCGGTGTAATTCTTGCACTTTATACAGTCAAAGAGCATCTAGACACTATCTCAGTGTGTGCATGTAATTTAATAGTTGCATAAAATAGAAATACTGCAGTAAAATGCAATGACATAATAATATATAATAAGGTTGTCTATAGTGCACTAAAATTGCATTGTGTGTGTCTTTTGTGTAGCTCATACAGTTGATGGAGTTTTCAAGTTTAAAAGTCTCCTTTATTTACACAACAGCTTGGCGCAGCTTTATACTTGTTGGAAACTTCCTTCTATCTTTGAAAAATTTCCAGAATCACTACTGAATGAATATACCTGTAACTATCAGTTTGACTAAGACACAATCTTGTCTCTAAGGCTAGCCATGCTGTCTCCTTGCCAAGGGCACCCCTGTCCCCAGACATCCCTGACCCTCACAATTATGAAAGCACAACAGATGATTACACATGAATTAAACCACATAAGTAAATCATATAAGTAAATAAAGTTATACATCTTGTTTATTAACAAACATTCTGCCACAAACCTGTTGTTAATTGCCATCAAAACGTTAAACATACACACACGAGTGCATCTCAAAAATTTGAATATTGTGAAAAGCATCCTTTCTTTGTGTAAAGGTAAACTTTCATATATTCTATATTCATTACACATGAAATGAAATATTTCAAGCATATTTTGTTTTAATTTTGATGATTATAGCTCATAGCTCATGAAAATCAGAAATCCAGTATCTCATATTTTTAAATATTTGAACATTTATAAAAACATAAAAAGATTTTGCAATACAGAAATGTTTAACTTTGAAATTTATGTTTACTTATACGCTCAATACTTGGTTGGTACTTCTTTACCATGAATAACTGCATCAGTGCGGCACGGCATGGCGGCGATCAGCTTGTGGCACTGCTGAGGTGTTATTGAAGTCCAGGTTGCTTTGATAGTGGCCTTCAGCTTGTCTCTATTTTTGGGTCGGCTGTTTCTCATCCTGCTCTTGAAAATACCCCTCAGAATCTCTGTGGGGTTCAGGTCAGGCAGGTCAGCTGGTCAGTCAACAGCAATAACAAGGTCAACAAAGTGTTTGGTAGTAGTTTTGGCACTGTGGCCAGGTGCTGGAAAAGGAAAGCTGACATCTCCATAAAGCTGGTCAGCAGGTGGAAGCATGAAGGGCTCTAAATTCTCCTGGTAGATGACTTTGGACTTGATAAAACACAACTGGACCAACCACCACCAACACGTCTCCCCAAATCATCACAGACTGCAGAAACTTCACACTGGACTTCAAACACTTTGGATTCTGTGCCTCTCCAGTCTTCCTCCAGTCTGTAGGACCTTGATTTCCAAGTGAAATGCAAAATTTACTTTCATCTGATAAGAGGACTTCAGACCACGAACAGTCCAGTTCCTTTTTTCAGGTAAGACTCCTGATATCTGCAACGTTGATATTAGGAATGCAACAGTTGCAGCCCCTTTCTTGAAGACGTCTGTGCATGGTGGCTCTTGATGCCACCCACAGTCCACTCCTTGTGAAGCTTTAATCAACTTTTCTTGACAATCCTCTAAAGGCTGCTTGCATCCCTCTTGCTTGTGCACCTTTTCCTACCACGCTTTTCCATTCCAGTCAACTTTCTCTTACTGCACTTTGATACGGCGCTCTGTAGAAAATGACCTTCTGTGGCTTAACCTCCTTGTGGAGGGGGTTGGTGATCGTCATCATGTGTGCCGATCTAGACCGAGAGATACACAGTATTTGTACTGTTTGCATAGTTTTTTTTAAAAAAATACTGTTTGAATAATTTGAGATACTGGATTTGTGGTTTTCATGAGCTAAGCCATATTCATCAAAATTAAAACAAAAAAAAAAAAAGGCTTGAAATATTTCATTTTAATGCAATAAATATAGAATATATGAAAATTTACCTTTTTGAGTTAAATTATGAAAAAATAAACTTTACGACATTCTAATTTTTGAGATGCACTTATATATTATCCTAGTTACATATCATGTACAAATTACACATCTATTTTGTTTTATCATTTGCATTCTGGGTATTTTAGGTGACATTTCTCAGAAGTCTAACTAAGTACCTTGTGATCAAAACATTACACAGTAAATCCTTATAAAGAAGCTGTTTGGGTTGTGGCTCAATCTATTCTTATACTTGCTGTTTGATTCACCACCCATCCAAAATCGATGTAATCCATCCATGAAAAAAATTGTAAATACCTTATGCTCAAAATTTGTAATACATCATTTGCATACATTCTTCATATTTTCACTTTCTATGTGGCATAAAACCCACTATAAAATACACCACACAACACAGGTATAAAATGTTTCTTTGTGCAGGAACAGAAACAAACACACCTTGTGTGCCTGGTTTTCAGGTGACTGCACAGGCAACATGTATCACTTTGTCAGCAATGAGTGTGGACCGCTGCTACGTGACTTTGTATCCTCTGCAGTCACTGAGACACCGCACCCCTCGGATGGCTCTGGCCATCTCCTTGTCTATCTGGATAGGTATCACACAAATACACCATGCGCACATGCACACCCACAGTGGCAATAAGACTTTGGTCATTTTATCCATTAAATTGAAGTCAGAGAACTTGAACTGTTATATCTACTCCTTAAGTTTTTTATTTTTTATTCACCACAGCAGAAGAAGTGAAACTACATATTCTAAAAAAGGAAATGAAGGCTGCAGGTTGCTCATGTCCCCTGTCCTGCAGGCTCCTTGCTTCTGTCCATTCCTGTAGCTGTGTACCAGCGTCTGGAGGTGGGATACTGGTTTGGTCTTCAGACATACTGCAGCGAGGTCTTTCCTTCTGCCCACCTCCAGAGAGCTTTTATTATCTACAGCTTCCTAGCTGTCTACCTGCTACCCTTGCTTACCATCACTGCCTGTTATGCCTTCATGCTCAAGCGAATGGGACAGCCCAGTGTGAATCCCATCGACAATAGCTACCAAGTGAGAAATTCTTCTAAACCTTATTTCACATATTAAACATATTAAATATAGTTCTGATCCTTACAAAGGCCTGACAAAGCCTTCTTTACTCCAGCTTGAGGCTCAGGCAGAGCGAGCAGTGGCAGTGCGGACGCGAGTCTCCCGCATGGTGGTGGTGATGGTGGCCCTGTTCCTCATCTGCTGGGGGCCCATCCAGGTCTGCATTCTTCTGCAAGCTTTTGGCCTCCGCAGTTACATCCTGTATAAGGTGACTTAATCTCTGTTATTACTGATTAGGTGGTAAGTTCAATTCAGTTCAGTTCTTTTTATAAAGCACCATCCCAAAACAGCAGTTGCCTCAAGGTGGTTTATATTGCAAGGTAAAGACAATATTAGAGAGAAAATCCCAACAATCAGATGATCTTCTGTAAGCAAGTACTTGGTGATGGTGGGGAGGAAGATCTCCATTTTAACAGGAAGAGACCTCAGGCAGAACCAGGCTCAGGGAGGGACAGCCATCTGCCACGACCGGTTGAGGGTGAGGGGAAAGAGAAGAGAAAAAAGGAGAGTGTAGAGAGACATGTAAGGGTAAGGGTGTTGTGTGTGTGTGGATTATTATATGTTTTGCAGTATATTCTCTCCCCACGTTGCTCCTGAACACTGGCAGAGAGGGACACTTTTTATAATAGTGGCAAGGCTGAGACCATTATTTACATGGGGAGTATCCACAGAAACTAAAGCTTTCTTATGTAACTCTCAAATGATTAAAACAATCAGTGCTGGCTAAAGTTATTATTTTTTAATTGTTGCTAAAACTTTGAGAAAACTACAATTTGAACGAGTGGTTGTGTGTAATATTTGTCATTGTGAGAACAGCTGTAGAAAAAAGGTCCTGAAACAAGACCCATTTTTATGTGTATGTGAAAAACCCCTAACATGCTTCATCAGTGGTGTGGCCACCCCTCAGCTCCTCCTTGGAACCCCAGAACTAAGTCAAATATAGCCAGGATTCACTCTTTATTTTTTGGTGTCACAATACATGTTCATCTAATGCCGGGGGTGGGGAATCATAAAAAAATGTGATTAGGTGAGGACATACAGCCTTGGTGTAGCTCTTAAAGGCTGTGACAGTGAACAAAAGAACTGATGTTCTTGCTTAAAGGACAGCAACAGTGTTCGATGCCTTTCATCTAAGTGTGCCTTAATTTTGCATTCACAGCTGAAGATTTGGGGTCACTGCATGTCTTACTCCAACTCTTCTGTAAACCCGTTTGTATATGCTTTCATGGGCAACAACTTTAGAAAGGCTTTCAAGCACGCCTTTCCTGCCATTTTTCTGTGGCGCTCAAGAGGGAGAGTCAGAGTGGGGAACATGGACGCAGAGGAAGGGGTAGAGACGGATCACCGGGCACCCAAAGGAGAAGCAGAGATGCACTTTCTTTCATCTGGCTCCTAAAGGCCACGCTGAGCATTTGGACACGGTGCATTCATTGTTTATTTATATTTTTTTCTTGAGATGAGAGCAGTCTGCTCACTGTGGTATATGTTTGCTTGGAAACACACACACACACACACACACACACACACACACTTTGTAGCAAGTCCATGTGATCTCTAAAAAGGGACAAACCAGTCAGGCTGGTCTTGTGAGCTTCACGAGCTGCTGAAATACAGTTATCTCTGTCACGTTTTTCTAGGTTAAGGTTTACTGACGCTGTCAGTTTGACTGCTAGAGCTTCTGGTTTTAGCTTTGTTGCAAATTCTCAAAGAGGTGAAGACAACTGTCCAGGACAACAACCACAACTGTTAGTGACTATATTCTTTTTATGGAAAACTGCTGATTTGCTGAATCTTTGTTACCATAGCAATCTGTGCTAAGTACTTAAACTGAATAAATTTGGTCTGTTTTGTTCACATTTTCAAAAGTTTATTGGTTCCTTTGCACAGCACTGTTTCAAATACTAGGTTTTTTAGTATTTTTTTTTATCTGTGATAACTTGAAAGAGTGTTGACTAGTTACAAATGGTACAAGGACGTGCACACTCACACTTTTACTGTATGTTGTCGTTTTTGTTCCAAATTATGTTACTTATGAATCAAGGCAATCTGTACTCATGTTAGCTGTACGTGATGTTGTATTTGCAGCAGAAGGAAATATTGCATTAAGCCAGAATTTAGCAATGGAACATTTTATACTATAAACAAGGTACTCGTGGAAGTACACTATCACTGGAAGTACTGTGAGATTTTAATTTTTAAACTGTAGTATGTAATTGCTTTTCTCTTTGCTGTTCTTGGTAATCTGGAGCCATTTTGGCTCATTTCATGAGTACTCTTGTTAATTTGAGGGATGTATAAATGTATAAATATTTGAAAATTTTCACTTCAGATTGGTTAGGTTTAGGAAAAGATTATAGTTTATCTTAAATTAGACTCTTTCAGCAGAGATAACCATGTCTTAAGGAGTCTGTCTGGCAGAAATCCCTGAAAGAAAACTTTCCATGTGCAGTTGTGTGTGACAAAATTGTACAGTAGCCATGGTGATGCGCAGCTATAGCTGAAACAGATTTCAAGCGAAGGCCATCTACTGATTTTAGTCATAATATTACTCAGATGCTGAGAGCACGTGTGCAAAAGAAACTGTGTGATGTTCATTTCTCCACCACTGCAGCCATCTGAACTGCAGAAGGCTATTTCTTTGTTATTTCCTGATGGTAATTTTGCAGTTCATATTGTTATCTTTTATTCTCTCTTTGGATGTGGACTATTTTCAAGGAATCTGCTGAGAGCACATGTTACTCTTATGTTTCCACCACTGCAGATGCTATGAGCAAATGTGAACGTTTAGACGTTTTGCTGCTGTGGGTGGAAATAAATCGCTCTGGGGAATTTCTGAGTGGGAAGTGTGTCTTTCTTCCTCTACACAACGCAGTACAGACCCAATACACATAAACAAGAAAAAAAAACAGAAACACAGTTTTATGAAAAATAATCGTAAGATATCAGGATAATCAAAAGATAGCCCAAATGATCAAGACTCTTTCTTTCTTGCTTGCTTGTTTATAGGCACAGGCACAATATAAAAGGTTCAATATAAGTTAGGTAAGATTTTGCTGCTCAAATGAATGCTGTGAATACTCAGAAGTCCTTTCTCTTCTTCTTAATAATGCATCTTTACAGAAACAATTTATTTGCTGGAAAGCATTATGAATTTTGTGATATCCAAATTCCTGCAACACTGATTTGCTGAAGACTGAATACATATGATACTGTAAAAGAGGAGCCAAAGGCTGTTACTACTATACTATATTATTTGAAATTACTTGAGACTTGAGAGGTTTTTCGCGCTTACATTTTTGTGGCGTGACATTGGAGCCAACCAGTCACGTGACACTGGCAAAGTTTTGGTCCTGGTGCTGCCTTCAAGTGATTCCAAAAGTATTTGCATTTCCACCGAGGGCGCATGAAAGGATTAAAAAAAATGTGAAATGCACGCAAGATCCATAGATATTTGTTGGTTTTATATATTTAAAATATGGAATAAATGAGAAATAAGATCATTTGATATCAACTAAGAGGTTTCTGCATGATCTAAGTTGTCACGCGAGGCAGTCTTGCAGAGACTTGCAAATTTACAAGATTTTTGTAAGACTTTTATATAGCCTATATTTATATATTTAAATGACAGACGGACAGTGCTGATGGTGACTAAATCCACAGTCCTCATTCTGTGTAAAATATATTCTGAAGTTTAGACTGTCTTCTTAATATAATGCTTCAGCAGTCAAATTGTCCAAGTTAAATATTTTTCAAAGTTGCAGCCTTTTAAAAATAATTTACTGTACTTGAGATCAAAGGGGAAACATGGTGCTGGCAAACACAAGGAAGAAATGTCATACTAAAATAGTGTAAGTTTGGAAGATATCCACTTAATAACACTAACCCAGACTATTAAAGTCTAATATTGACTTAAGAGAAAGATTTGGGCACATCAAGAACACCCGTTTCATTGTGCTTTAAATGTACAGAAGGCGCCAAAGAGTTAAAAATTGCAGTCATCACTTAACATGCCAACCAGAGGTTATGCAATGGGGCATCCCAGCAGATTAATCCACCTGTTAAACTGTTGTTAACGGGTTTTAGGACTTGTGACAATAACTTATTATAATCAATAATCCTTAGGTTAAACTTTATTTATATTACCTCTACACGGCAGACTATTTATTGTAACCTGCATTGTAGGACACTGTTTTGTAAGTTGAGGATTGAATTTTACGAGGGGCCCCTAAACGCAACACGCTATACACATAACTGGCATCCAAGCCGACCAGTGCTGGAGGAGGACAGCAGAAGCACATCCGAGGCTGAGGAGGGAAAAAAAATCATCCGATTGCACACCGCTGAATCTGACAGAGCCATCAGACGGAGACAGCATCCACCAGCTGGACTTACGGACTCGCTTTACATCATGGAGCAGAAACAAACCATCAACTTTGGCGCCGGACCAGCAAAACTTCCCCAGTCCGTAAGTTGGGATTCCCGTCCTGCTTTTGTAACCTTAATAATGTGCGAAAACGCAGAAAAAATTGCGAGCTAATTGCAAACTACCTCAAAACGAATTGTCTCTTTACAGTCACAGTCACAATCACGCACAGCCGCCCCGTGGATCCGATGGCCGTGTTTTCTTTTCCTTTTCATAATGAGAGAGACTGCGTGAGGAAAGGGCTGTTGGTTTTAGTGCCATTGTCAGTTTGGCATTTGTCAACAGTGTGTTGAGTTGCATCAGCCTCATTCATCCATGTGGAAACCTGCTCCTTTGTGGTTCACTGGCAGCAGCAGAGAGAACCTGTAGATGGCAGAAAAAACATGCTTAGATAAGAACAAATCACAGCTCTCTGATAAAACTGACGCTTTCTGCAAGGTCTTTGCGCTTCGCTGCAGACCTAATGTACTCTGAGTGGTTTGTACTGCTGCTTCTGGGGTTGTTCTAGATCCCAATAAACCCAATGAAGTGTAAGGGTTTAGTCATGGGGTGTTTAAATGACCAAAGCAAAATTAGAAATTGTAAAACTCAGAGGTTGACAAGTGATTCCACTGTTGTACAGTTGCAATACTAATTTTTGCGACCCATCAATGAGCTTTAGGCCTTCCACCAAAGGAAAATTACCCGGACTGTGATTAAAAAGGATTTTAAATTTTAAAATCAAACTTTTTAATGTACTCACGCTTGAAAACACTTTTGTTTTTCAAATGGCTAGAAATAACAGGAAAATACATAGACTTCTGTTAACACTGACTCTCTACATTAATTATATTTGATCCAATCATGGCTAGGTGAGTACTCACCCACTAAAAGCTCATTCCTAGGCCAGAAAACCTTTATGTGAGAATTTTCTGGGTTATGGTGGTTTTCTTTTCTTTTCCCTGATGTGGTAGTAATGTTAAAAGTTAGTCAATTGATTATTTTCTGATGTTTTAAGGCCAAATGAATAATTGTGAAATTAATATGTGGATTCATCAGTTATTAATTGCAGTCCTAGAAATCTGTATAGAATGGACTCCAGATACAGAGCAATAGAGGTCAGAGGAGCAACACATTTTCAATAAAATGCCCAATTAGATGTATCAAAATAATGTCTTGGTTACTGACAAAGACCAAACATGTGTCTCTGTGGTTTAATTTACATTTGTTTTGTTGTTGTGGGGCGGCTGTGTCTCAGGCGGTAGAACGAGTCGTCTACCAATTGGAAGGTCGGTGGTTCGATCCCTGGCTCCCCTAATCTGCATGCCGAAGTATCCTTGGGCAAGATACTGAACCCCACGTTGCCCCCGATGCATTCATTGGAGTGTGAGTGTGTGTGAATGTTAGTAAGCACTTAAGTATAGATAAAAAGTGCTGTATGAATGTATGTGTGACTGGGTGAATGTGGCCTGTAGTATAGAGTGCTTTGAGTACTAAAAACTGAGTAGAAAAGCGCTATGTACCAGTCCATTTACCATTTGTTGCCCAAACTTTCTTTTTATTACCCCTGGGGAAAAAAAAAAAACTGTCAAACTACCATCATAGTCTTTGAAGAGATACTTACACGATGTGTTGCAGGTGCTGCTTCAAGCACAGAAGGAGCTCCTAAACTACAGCGGCACTGGTATCAGTGTTCTTGGTGAGTAGAACTACAGATGAGTTGAATTTAAGTTATTATGAAAGATCTACTGCATCATTCTCCAGTGCACACACATGTTATGTATTGCCTCACCCCCAACCTGCCATGGCAGATGGCTGCCCCTCCCTGAGACTGGTTCTGCTCGAGGTTTCTTCCTGTTAAAAGGGAGTTTTTCCTTCCCACTGTCCCCAAATGCTTGCTCATGGGGGGGTTGTCTGATTGTTGGGGTTTTCTCTCTAATATTGTGGGATTTCTACCCTACAATATAAACCACCTTGAGGTAACAGTTGTGATTTGGTGCTATATGAATAAAATTGAATTGAATTGCAGGTGATGCTCTGTTCAAGGATCTTTCAGTAAAGGATGACTGATCTCTGTTCACTTACACTGAAAGTGGTTTAGGAAAGACTTGACAGCCAGTGTGAACAGCAGGCAAGCCTGTTTCAGTCTTCACACGGACCCCTGATCATTGTGTTAAGATGGACCTAAAAAGCTATGTCTTTTGCTAACTGTAAAATAACTGTAGCCCATAGTTGACATTTCATACAGTGTGTGTTTACTATACTGTGTCCAGATTAATAAACCTTGAGAGATATGCAGTTTCATAGCTGATCCCTGCTTCCTCAGTCTCTGGAATCTGTGAAATATTAGATGTATTAAATGTCACAAATATCAAAATTTGATTAAAGTTGGGTATATGCCAGTGATATTAAATTCAAACATTTTCTCATTAAATTAGAGATGAGTCACCGATCATCAGACTTCAATAAAATCATCAACAAAACAGAGAGTCTCCTGCGAGAGTTGTTGTAAGTAACTTTTGCTACTGTGTTGTCTTTCTTCAGTTATCATCACACGTGCAAACAAGGGTGTTACTTTGTTTCAGCTCACAGTGCACAATGTGTTGGTACATGTCTTAGAAACAGAGAGTCATCATAGTCAGACTTCCTGTAATGCATAAACCCTTATACTCAAAAAAATGCAGAACAAATGCAAAGTCAAATATGACGTAAGAGTCAGTAATATGTACACCTTCTCGGGTGCTTGGGTTCTTTGTAAACACTGTTTCTGATCAGCCTCTCTTGTACCTGAAAGGGTTTAGGTTTAGGATATGCTCAAGAAGTGTTTACCATTCAGGTGGATGCGTTTCTCAGTGGAGTTATCAAAAATGAACTCTTATTATTGTTAAATAATTTATGGTCTACTGTATCAAATGCTGCACTTAAGTCAAGTAGCACAAGAACAGATCATTCATCAGTATCCGCACTTCTTAAAATATAATTTCTTACCCTAATAAGTACGGTCTCAGTACTGTGGTACTTGCTTGAACGTGATGGTTGTGTGTTTTTTTCCTCCAAGTCATTTACTGCTGCATGTGACGATGTCTGCACTGTTTTTAACAGAGAGGCATTTTTCTTCACAGAAATATCCCAGACAACTACAAGGTACTGTTCCTGCAGGGTGGCGGGTCTGGACAGTTCAGCGGTGTTCCTCTCAACCTGATTGGTCTTAAGGAGGGCAGGTGTGCCGATTACCTGGTGACTGGCACGTGGTCGGCCAAAGCAGCAAAGGAAGCGGAGAAATATGGCAAAATCAATGTTGTCCACCCAAAGCTGGATAGTTACACGAGTAAGAGCGTGCACAGGCAAATGTTCAAATTAGATTTTTGTGAATTTATTTTAGGGGGAAAATCAGGACAGTGAGTCTGCAAAATCTGGCTGTGTACCCAGGCTGTTGCGTAATAAACAATAGAGCCAACCACCACTGAAAGACTCTGGTATGCGAGCGGTTGTTTCCACGTGGTTGTGTCTGATTGGGGTTTTCATTGGAACTCGTTTATCCTAATATCTCGAGGCATTGTTATGTTTTGAATTACAGGACTGTGCAAAAGTCTTGAGCCACCACTCATTTCTTTATATTTTGCTTCCAAGGAACACTTTTTTGTGATGTTATTTATTTATTTATTAAGTTGTCTTGAGCAATAGTTCTCCAGCCTTTCTGAAGGTCTTTCAAAGTTTTTCTTTGGACATTGGCTGATTTTTTTTTTTTTTTTTTCCCCACTCATTTTAACT
>VUQI01026356.1:9675-22357 GCA_015106735.1 Paratilapia polleni
CAAGGCCCAGTATGAGATAAAGAAAGATTATTTTGAACTGTGAATCATGCAAAGCTGCTGTAGCAGAGTCCAAGAGTAAAAAGATGGAGCCACCACTTAAAAGGCCTGTTTCTGACTTTTAAAGCACCACAGAGCAAACACACACAACCCTGCAAGACATTCATGCAGGTTACTTAAAGCTTTGGTAAACAGTCACTGAAGGATTAATAATTTAGTGAATTTTTTTTTTTTTCACTGAACTTTATTCAAAGCCGTTTTTGTGCGGCCGAGTGTAAGCAGGATGGATCTGCTCCGAGCGGTTTTTCCTGCTCGGAGCAGTGTCAGTGTTGTTGGAGGAAGTCCAGCTTCAGGGAATTCCCCTCCGACATGTAAATGCCTCAGGAGGAAGAGGCAGATTCAGGCTGCCACCGTTCTGCTTCCCTGAGAAAACCGATCTGATCTGGACTCACTGTAGTCCTCCAGCTCCAGCAGCAGGGCTGTGCAGTTAATCTTAGCCCTACTGTAATTAGCAGTAACCTGATTCGGAGCAGGTAATGTTTGTAACGGTGAAAACCCAGTTTTACCCCTGAGGTTAACTCGGTAAGCCCCAAATCCTGCTTTGTAGTACAAGCCTGGATTAGCATAACCAGGATCAGACAGCTGATCTGAGCGCAGTGCAGCTGAGCAAAAAATGCTCCCAAGCCCTGAAAACGAACCGACAGATACCTGATGTTTGTGTTTGTGTTTGCAGATGACATCCAGGTTCGGTTCTACGAGGAGGACGACACTGGTCTGACCTGGGAGGCTCTGGGAGACTTCTCCCCCACAGACGTCCACAGACAGGTGAGTATTCCAGCATTCAGAGCAGGTATTTTAACCTGCAGGTCAGGTGTGTGATTAACCGTGCTGTGTTACCGTGCCGACAGTTCGCCATCGTCTTTAAGACACCAAAGTATCGAGACCAGAACCTGCAGAAACCGACGTCCGTGTTCGTCCAGCTGAAGAGGAAGTCCGACAACGAGACCAGCGAGCCCAAACCCTTCACCTACCACCCCCAGATCATAGGTAGGTCACATGACCCCACTCTTCCTGCAGGACCTTCCTGTACAGTTAACCAAAAAGGAGCCCTGTGTTTCAGAGGATGTAAGGTCTCACAGGTGGGGAAAAGTTTTGGGAAAAATGTGAATGAACCCTACAAATCTTCTGAACCGGATTCAGGCCTCAGTTCAGGACACACTTCAGCTGCAGGTCCCTAAAACTCCTGTCAGGCCTTCAGCATTACGGCGGGGCTCCACTTATTCACTCAGTCTGTTTTACTTTCACTTTCAGCAAAAGGGAAAAAAAACTCCCAGTTATTAAAAATAGATTAAAATGATCAACTAATTTGAAGGCAAATCAGATGGAAAGATTAAATGTTCATGTACCAACAGCTGATGTAGTGGAGTAAAAAGTCCAATATTTCCCTGAAGCAGAAGACCTCATATTTATTCTGTGTATCCCAACGCTGCTCCCTGCTGTTTCATCAACCATAACCTGATTGATGTATTATTGACTTTATATGAGGTTAACATGACATGAACATGTGTATGTGCTCAGACAAAGAAGAGGTGCAGAGGAAGAGGCAGAAGACTTTACCGAACTTCCAGGACTTCAGTGGTCACGGGGGAGGAGGAGGAGGTCTGTACAGAGGAGGAGGAGGAGGTCCAGCTGCTGGAGGAGGACCTGGATCTACAGGTGGAGTGTGTGATCTGGTCTGATATGGACAGACAGTCTCAGCTTTATTTAACGTTAGCCCGGCCTGCTGCTGTGCTAGCTTTATGGTTTTATATATTATTCTGTAACGATGACATCCCTGAGTGTGACGGCAGCGACTTTATATGATATCATCAAAGTGATTAATCTCTTCTTCTGTATGTGTGGATTTTCCTTCAGGATACTACCAGGGCTTCACTACCTACAACTATGGAGGAGGAGGGGGAGGAGGAGGAGGTTTCTCCACAGGATACTCAGCTGGTCTGGGAGGAGGAGGAGGAGGCATCAAACATGGTGAGGATTAAACTGTTTCTGAGCTACAGCAGTGTGTTAGAGTGATTCAAAGTTAAAAATAAAATAAATAAATAAATAAAAATAAGGGAGCCAGGGAGGTGGGGAATAATCTGAGGAAAAACTCCAAAGATCAAAACTTCTGAGATTATGAAGTTGCAAAAAAGTTGAGAAAAAACTTGATAAATCTGAGTAACAGATTTAGGAGAATAAAACCTCAAATGTAATCTGAGATTATAAATTTGCAAATTAGGAGGAAAAAATAATTTATGACTAAATAATCTCAGAAAGAATCTGGAGATTATAATTTTGCAATTTTAAGAGAAAAACCTTGGATATTGTCTGATGAAAAGTCGCACATTATAACAAAAAATCAGATATTTTCTGAGGTTAATTTACAGAAAATTTTTGGATATTCTCTGAGATTAAAAATCACAACAAAAGATAAAAGTTATTATGTTATCAATATTATCTTAGTTTATAAAGTCACAAATTTATAAAGAAAAAACATGAATTGTAAAGTTTCAGTTTATGAGAAAATCTTTGATATTCTATAATCTTATATTGTTTTAAATTTATGAGAAAAAAGTAGGAGGAGGAGGAGGTTTCTCTGGGATTATAAAATTCTAAATTTATGAGAAAAAACTTTTCAAGGTTAAGTTGAAAAATATTCACAGATTTGAACTTTGGGAATCAAAACAAAAAACATGAACATCTCTTATCAACAGGATTATCAGACCAGACAACGAGCTACAAGCTAAATTACATCAAAACGAGTCATCCTCTGAGCTGGAAAACTGACACTCATCTCCGTGTGCAGCTACTCTACAGCGCTTAGTTTGGAAATGTGTTTCTGAATATTTTGACTCAACCCACTCTTTGTTTAAAGCCTCTCAGAATGGCGCGGCAGATAACGGCAGTGACGATAGCGATTCGGACAACGACTCGCCGTCAGGGGACTCACTGCGAGTTTCAGCCCAGCTTGAAGGCATGGAGGTCAGGGAGACGACTGAAGCAGAGAGAGGTAAACATCATTCACGCTGATTAACACACATTATACGTGCATTTTATTCTGAAATGTGATTGACTCAGTATGAGGTCTCTGGAGGTGCTGCTTGTTGGTTTCTGGATGTTTTTTTTTTTTATGTTTAGAACTGAAACTGGTGATTATTTTCAATATTTGTCTGTGAATCTGCTTGGAGCTATCAATTCGACTCAAACTGATGGAAAACAGAGAAAAATCAGGAAATGAAGGATTGAATTCAGTTTTTATGGAGCTATGAGGTGTTCTAAAGGAAAAGGTTTTCAGGAAATCATCTCGTCGCCTCTGTGAGTGTTATTTCCACAAACCGGATCGAGCCTTTCTTCTTTCTCCTTCAGAGGGCGATGCCAAGGAGCAGCTGGTTCAGGTGGCCAGCAGACAGTTGGAGGCTCTCTTTCAGTACTCAGTTACAGGTGACTCGGCGTACCTTCTGGCTCCACAGCGCTCCCTGATGGCCGCGCAGGACGAGGACGGAGACACGTCAGTGAACGTCATCATGATGATCATTTTACAGATTTCCACATATGAAAGTTTTTTTTGTTCACCTGTGTAGTGACGCCTCCTTTTTTCTCTCTCAGTGGGCTCCATCTGGCTGTTCTCCACAGCCAGCAGCAGGCGCTGAAGAGTCTGACACAGGTGGTGTCTGCTCTGCCTGGAGAGGAGGTGCTCAACATGAGGAACCACCTGTACCAGGTACTGAAGCTTATGCTCTCCAGCCTTACAGATCAGAAAGCTTCAGGTCAGAGAGCTAAAGGATCCTCCCTCTGTTTCCCAGACTCCTTTGCATCTGGCCGTGATCACTCAGCAGAAGGAGGCGGTGGAAGCGCTGCTGCTGGCCGGCGCCGACCCGACTCTGACGGACCGTCACGGCAACACGGTGCTGCACCTGGCGGCTCAGCAGGAAGGAGTAGGGATGGTCCAGTTTTTACTCCAGCACAGAGAGCTGAGGGAGCTGCTGGACCAGACCAACACAGCAGGTACACACACACACACACACAACCAAATATATGTCATTTATCTCAGTATTTTCTACAGGCTGTTAAATGTTCAGTTGTAACACAGCTTCAGTAACTTTTTTTCCTGTATTAAGCATGTTGTGGAAAACAAGTATCAGTGAGTTTTCAGGTTTAACAATCGCCTTTATTTACACAACGACGAGGAAGCTGGGGTGCATCAGAGGGATGCGACCGTATGCACAAAGAAACAGAACAACTTTATACTTTATATGATGACTTCCTTCTATCCTTGGAAAATTCCCAGAGTCACCAATAAATGAAAATACCCTGAACTATCGGTCCAAGCTGTCGAGCCATTCTGTCTCCTCGGCATCGCTATCCCCAGACATCCCCAACCCTCACAAATATAAAAACACAACAGATGATTACACATGTAACATACTGAATTAGATCACATAAGCAAATAAGGTAATACCACTTGTTTATTAAGAAACATTTTACCACATAACTTCCTCCCCCCCGAAACTTTTTAAAGTTTCAACTACAAGATAGAACCGTTTCTTAACCGTAGCAGATTTTTATTCTTCCACTATAATTCCATTTTAAGGAAACAATAGACTGTAGTAACTAAATAGTCTAATAGTAACTGAATAAATGAGACATCTATACAAGGTATGACTACTATTAGTCTAAGCAAGATGTTATGCAAAATGATTGTTAAGTAATATTGCTTTTTATTGCCAATGTGTGAAGAGATTGTAACTTAAAAAATGTGACCTACCCTGACTTTCTTGGTTGCCTCTAACAGAATGGGGATGGATTTTCTTCAGAAATCCAAAGGATGTGACATTTAAGATAAGATGAGATAAACTTTATTTATACCAAAGTTGGGAAATTCCCTCATTACAGCAGTTAAAATTTAATTAAACACAACAAACATGTAAAAAAATGGCTTAAATAAGTAGAATTTTATGTAGCTCAATAAAATAAAACACAGTATGAAGAAACAAGTGTCTTAATAAGGTGAAAACTAAAGTGAAATAAAAATAAACACAGTAAAGAAGCATAAAATATTAAGTAATCGTATTACTAAATGTAGTAAAAACAACATAACAAATATCAAATAGCATTGAAGTGTCTCAGTATGACAGTATCTGAATATCAACTTACCTATAAATCTGTTTGCAGGTCTGTGTGCAATCCACCTGGCAGTTCTGGCCAACCAGCTGTCTTCTCTCAGGGAGCTGCTGGAGGGCAGGGCCAACGTTGAGGTCCAGGAACGCAGCTGTGGACGGAAGGCCCTTCACCTCGCCACCGAGACCGACAATGTGTCACTGGCTGGCTGCCTGCTGCTGGAGGTACGCCGAGGTTACTGGGCAAGCTGGAAGTTCAGCGACGAATCAGAGTACAGATGTGGAAAGCTTTGCTGAAGGCTTTGCTGGGTCAGGTTCAGGATTAGAGCTGCAGCAAATAATCATCTCATAAATAAACTAATTTGTTTATATAGTGTTCATATAGATGGATAAGTATGAGAAATCATTTCCCACACAGGTGACCCAAAATGTTCTGAGACTTTTAGTTTAACATCGTCAGCATAGAAAAGCATCAAAACTTCACATCTGTAAAGATTTTATTATAATAATGAAGTTTATGAGTGCAGCACTTATCAACACCAGTGTTACAGAGTGCTTTACAATGAAATAGTCATACTGGTAGAAAAAAAAATTAAAAACCATAAGTTCTGATTGATCAGTTACAGCAGAGCCATGCAAGACTCAAGTGCAACATCAAGTCTAAAATACAGTGTAAGTCAATAGTTATGGATAAAATACATTAAATTTTCTGGAAGGTAGAGCGGAGTGTCATCGGCATAGAGGTGCAATGAGATGTTGTCTTTGTATACTATAACTTTACCTTTGATTGACTGTTTGATGTACGCAGTAAAAAAAATTATAAGAAAGCCCCCCGATACAAATATGTTTTTAAAAGTTGTTTAATGGAAGATACTGACGAAGCAATCCGGAGTTCCTCCGGCAGGTTCCACAGCTGAGGAGCACTAACAGCAAACGATTGGTGGGAACTGTTCCTTAATCAACTGTTTGGCATCAGATAGTCAAAGGTAAAATTATAAAACATTTTAGTTATTTTCTCATAACTAAAAGCCATCCATCCTTCTTTTGACGCTTACCTGGGTCCAGGTTACTGGGGCAGCAGTCTAAGCAGAAATGCCCAGACCTCCCTCTTCCTGGCCACCTCCTCCAGCTCCTCTGGGGGGACACCGAGGCTTGCCTAAGCCAACCAGGAGATGTCATCTCTCCAGTGTGTGCTGGTCTTGTCTCAGTTGCACCTAGGGAGCATCCTGGTCAGATGAAGAGTTAGCAGCATCCTGCCTCAGGATCCAGACTGTGTTTCTGGATGATAAGAGGACAGCAGTTCTGATTTATATTCTGGGGCCATGAAGGGCTTTAAAAATACACTGTTTTACATTCTTGCTGCTGCACTTGAACAGTTTGACGCTGAGTAATTTCTGATCAATACAGCCTTTGATACCATCATAACCACAGTCTGCATATGAAGGTGGATGCAGCCTGCTGGTATGAAAAGTGAAGCACCCAGGGGGCAACTCCTCTGGTTCTAAAATCTATGAGCTCAGTAAACACTTCCCTGATGAGTTAATGGTCTCAGTCGCTAGTTTCAAGTCTTATTGAATACATTTCTGACCGATATCTGTTAAAAGATCATTACAGTAATCTAACTGAGAGGAAATGAAAGCATGAACCACCATTTGAGTAACCCTAAAACTCAGAATTGATCAAATTCTGGCAATATCCTGAGAGGGTAGAAGCAGGACCTTGTTTATGTTCCTCAAAGGTGAGATGGGAATCAAACAGCACACTCAGGTTCCTGACAGTTGATTTAACAAAACCAAGACAGAACCAGATAGGATGCAGTTTATCAGGACCAGTAATGGGTATCTCAGTTTCATCTGAGTTTATTTTATCTGAGTGTGCAGTGTCAGCCGTCTCAGCTGCAGTGGAATGAGATATCTCTGTGTAACGTCACTTCACCTCTGACTGACCTTTGAATGAATTAAAGTCTAATGCTGTGTGTGTATTTCTGCCATCAGGGAAACGCCAAGGTAGACTGCTGCACCTTTAATGGCTCCACCCCCCTCCACATCGCTTCAGGGCGGGGCTCCGTCAAGCTAACCGCTCTCCTGATGGCTGCAGGTAGATTGTTATTAAAGTTCACAGCTCTTCAGGGATTTACACTGAACTTATTCATCCTGGACTTCACACGGGGAATAAAGAAATTCCTTGTTAACACGCTGCAGTCGAAGTGAAATAAAATCTGAAACATAAAGAAAATGCTCTGTACTAAACCAGACACCGAGGTGCTGCACCAACATGACAACAAGTCAAACAGACGCACTTCTGTATCACAGAGTCTGGGTTTATTCATTGGAAAGTGACACAACACTGCCACCGTCAGGTCAGACTGTGAACTACAACATAGTCTGCTATAGTTTTCCGTCTAGCAGGAAATGACCCTGTTTAGATAGCAAAAAAAGAAAAATGATATTTAATTTTATCATTTTACTTTTTGACAGCAAAACGGGAGGTGAGTAACAATTAATCACCGTGCAGAAATCTCTGGGGCTGAAAAACCAGCCAGTGCTCCAGTTCCTCTAATGTCCACTTGAGGCTCCAGCAGTGAGTCAGTCCCCATAGACTCCCATGTTAAAATGTCCAACTTTGTGAGTGATAATTTAGCGCCCCACCCTCTTGTCCAAATGTGGATGGCTCTAAAAAAAAAAAAAAACAATGTTGAGGCTTCACAAACCAGTGGGTGGCTGCATTTCTAACACGCATGAACAAGAAGAAAACTGAAATTTTATGTTTAATATGTTCATATTTGTGTGTTTTCAGGTGCAGATCCACAGAAGGAGAACTTCGAGCCGCTGTTCTTCAGGGAGGAGGACGAGGAGGAGTACTGTGAAAAAGAGAGCGAGAATGAGGAAGAAGATGAAGGGTACATCCCGGGAACAACTCCCCTCAACATGGCCGCCACCCCTCAGGTGCACCTACTGCCCGTCACCTGTTTCTGATTATGAGAGCTAGTTTCAAAGCAGGGCCTCCAGTGTAGCTCAGGACACAAACAAAGCAGATACATGTACCTGTACATGTGTGTTTGCAGGTTTTGGATCTTCTGAATGGTAAAGAATACGAACCAAAAACACCTCACAGAGCCTTCATCCCTCCACAAGGTGAGCTCCTCCTCACACATGGACACTAAGGTGCTCCTCTGCAAATACTTTAATGACCACATAACGGAGGACTGCCTCTGAGTCTGAAAAATGAAGCTTTAAATGTGTATTTTCTACTAATGGCCAGCAGGGGGCAACTTTTCTGCATTGAAAAATGAAGTCCGGTTGTATCGAAGTCTATGAGAAGTTGACCCTACTTCTGACTTCATCTGTGACCTCAGTAAACACTTTGCTCATAAGCTTATCATCTCAGTCGCTAGTCTGAAGTCTTACTGAAGAAAACATGATGCTCGTTCAGTAAATTTTGGTCCTATTAGAGTCAAAAATGAGGGTAAAACAGGGCATGATTTAGGGCGGGACTACCTTGTGATTGACAAGTTGCTACCATATGAGCGTACAGTGTCTTAGTTTTAGAATTTAGATGTCAGTGTTTCATAACCATGAAAGACAAAATCAGGACATAAACACACACATATGTTTGTGCCTGTAGGCGACCTGGCAAGCCTGGATGTGGAGGTCAAGCAGGCGCTGTGTGGCGCTCTGGAGAGTGAAGGATGCTGGGAGAATCTGGCTCACAGTCTGGGTCTCGGGATCCTCAACACGGCCTTCAGACTGAGCCCCTCCCCCGCCAAAACCCTGCTGGACAGCTACGAGGTAACGCGCACACACACTCACGTGACCATCAGGTTAGCTTAGCAATGGAGTCTGCTCATCACAAACGTCACCAAACGGCCGGCGCTCAGCGCAACACGAACTCCAACGCATTTTAGATTTTACTTCATCCTGATGGAAGCAAGAGACCTCACAGCTGATCTCCACGGGGATTTTCTGGATAAAGTGGCCAGCTGAGCGTTTCCCGTGTCCCTGACCGTCCGTTGTGTTTCCTGCAGGTTTCCGGGGGCACGATCAGGGAGCTGCTGGCTGCTCTGAGGTCAGTCGGAGAGTGCAGAGCACTGAGCGTCCTGGAGGAGGCGCTGCATCACACCCAGGAAGCTCCAGCCACCAACGAGACAAGCGGTGAGCAGGCTGCACGCACACATAATGAATACTGTCAGGTCACATGACCATGAGTCACTGAACTGTGTTTCTGTCCACAGGCGAGCTTCTGTGCGCTCGGGTTCAGGATCTGAAGGTGGACGCTCGGATCGACAGCGGGGTCTGCGACAGTGGGGTGGAGCTTTCCACGGCGTAACGATCCAATTGGTGTGCTTCCTGCTGAGTCCATCCATCCACCCATCATCCCTCGCTCTGGACTGGTGCAGCGGCACTCGTCTTCGTGACGGCTTCATGGCTGAAAGTTTCTCTGAACTTTTTCAACCAGTTTGTAAAAAAAATGGGTCAAAACAAAAACTTGATTGTAACGTGTGAAAACAGTTTAACCGATAGAAAACGTAAAGATTGTTCTCGATTTTACTGAAAGGTTTTTTTTTGCTGTTGTTTTTCGGCCACGACACTCCAACAAAGACGGGAAACAGCTTCTGTTCCCACGGAGCAAAAAAAAGGACACACCCACCAAAAATCACCTCCTTTTGATCAGCTGACTCCTCCTGAGCCGTGCTCTGTTTTCTGTAAAAGGTAAAGTTGTGGATTCGAGGGATTTTCTGTCCATTTTAACCGCTGGAAGCTTCCCACAGTTCATTCTTTCTGCAGCCGTCTGCAGAGAAAAGGTGCTATGAAAACCGAAATGATCGTAAAGGATTAGATGCTCTCTAATCTGTCTCTGAAGTCCTGCTTCTAACGCCTGGTGTTAATCTGAGGACAGAAATGTGTTGCGGCCTGTGATGAAACCTCAGATTAAAGTTACAAAATTAGGAGGAAAAGGAGGAGTTCTTTCATAAATTGACAGCTTTAATCTCTGAATATTAACCCCCCTCTTCACCTGCGACGGCCCTGACAGCCATCGTATGATTCAGGCAGTTTCACAGATCAGTGAGGATTATATTCTCATGCTGTTGGTTTAAAATTACAGTTTACTCAGAAAGGGCAGGTCGTACAGGTGTTCCTAATAAAGTGGTGACTGGACACGAGGAACACACTCTCAGCTCTTCATGGACAGATGCATATGAGTGGTTTATTCCTGCTTTCTTTTTAAAAGTATTATTTACTTTTTAAAAATTTTAATAATGGTTTGCTTTCCTGATGATTCTTCATCATGAATGGAACCTGGTTTTTATCATGTTTTTTCTTTTTGTGGCACGAGTGCTGAGAGGAAACTGACAGAAACAAAATGCAAGGCACTGTGGGAAAGGTAGTCTGGAGCTGTAGGGAGCTGCTGTTCCTGTTTCTGTATCAGCAGGTATTTATGTCCTCGCCCTGCACTGTACAGTCCAACATGAGCTTTTAACTTTTGTTTATTCTTTTTGTTTTTTAATAAAATTTGTTTGTTTTTTTAATAAATATTCGAATCGCGTCGTCTGTGATCAGAGCTGATTTATTTCCACTCACCTGCTCAGTTGTGGGGTCATCCAGAGAAATTGAGATGTTGAGTTGAAAGAACAAAAAAATCACTTTCAGCTCTTCTCGATGACGTTTTATGCACAGCAGCTGACATGGACATAAATGAGTCTTATTCTGCTGTAGTTGCATGTTTAAAGCCAGCCTGTTCTGCTTATTTTGCTCATATCTCCTTTTCCATGACCAAAGTTTGTAATAATGAGGTCATGGATGTGCAGTAATCCCTGTGAGCCAGAAGCTCAGCCTGCAAACTGCTCTAAACACTCAGTTTATCACAGTTGCTTCTACTCTTGGATCTGTATGTTGTCATAAGGAGGGGATATCCTTATATGGTCACCTAAGGCACAGAAGCCCTACCCATCTGCTCTTCTAACCACCTGTTTTCAAAGGGTAGCCAATCAGAAGAAAGTTTACTTTAAATATCACAGTTTTTTTCTACTGTATGATGTCATAGAAAGGGCATATTCTTATATGGTCATCTCAGGCACAAACCTTCTGTTTATGTGGAGCAGCCAATCAGAAGAAAGCTGGTTTCTGTTTCAGACAGAGCATGAACTGTGGGGTTGCACCAAGATTCAGTAGGAGATAAAGAAGGATTCTTTTGAACTGTGAATCATGCAAAGCTACTCTAGCAGAGTCCAAGAATAAAATTCGGAGCTGGAAATGAGCAGAGTGGGTCCATTTTAAAGGTTTTAAAAGCTTACAGGAAGCTTGATTTATATTCTTCCACAAAGAAACATCAAATAACTGAAATTTAAAGGATGCCATGTTAAAAAACATGAAACAGCAGGATAATAAACTGAATGTTTAACAGAGATTAACACAGTTAATCCCAAGCGATAGTAACAATGTAACAATGATTAGATCCAGTAAGACCAGGTATACTGAATATCACCATCAGGATATCCATCCTGCACCATCCTGCAGCAGGACGACGAGTCCCAACATTCATCCACACTCACAGAGAACCAAATAAAAATAAGAAAATGTACTTATATTGAACATTTGAAGGTGCTTATAAATTCCTGTTTAAAAAAGTTATAAAACCTTTCAAGATTAAACTAAAGGTATCAAAATATGAAGAAACAACCACTATGGCTTTACATCCATCTTTGTATTGTGTTGAAGAGATACCAATTGAAGTTAAAATAAGGCTGAGACATGTAATACCTCGTTGTACCACAAGATGGTGCAGTGACTCTATTTAACCTTTATTTAACCAGGTATATCATGAACAATATATTCTTATTTAAAATGGTGGCCTGGGGAAAGGCAAAGTCTCAAAAAAAGAAGCATCAAAATTTAAAAAGCTGCACACATCTGTAAATATTTAAACACTGCCCCCTGGTGGTGTAAGTTTTAGTGAGAATTTGCAGAGGATACATATAAAAATTACCTTTAAAGACAGTTTGATGAGCAAAAAGCAGAATATAAACTGCCACAGAAAGCTGAACAGTAAGGCCGAACAAAACAAGAAAAAGGAAAACAAGGTGGGCTTCATAGATATTTGGCAAACTTTCTGGGTAAAACCTGGTCTTATTAGGAGAGAAGGCATCCATCCCACTTTGGATGGAGCAGCTCTCATTTCTAGAAGTATGGCCGAATTTATTAAACCCCCCAAAATGTGACTTGGGACCAGGAAGCAGAGTTGCAGTCTTACACGCTTTTCTGCAGCTTCTCTCTTCCTGCCATCCCCCCAAAACCCCATCCCTGTAGAGACTGTG
Organism: Paratilapia polleni; assembly: GCA_015106735.1. NCBI lineage: Eukaryota > Metazoa > Chordata > Actinopteri > Cichliformes > Cichlidae > Paratilapia > Paratilapia polleni. Next base: position 22,141 of record VUQI01026356.1, read on the forward strand.
TCTGTTCCCAGACCACCAAAAAATAAACCAAAAATCAGCAAAAAACAAATTAAGCACAAAAATTTCCAAAGAAAGAACAGTATAACATCCTCAACTGCACCAAAGAATAAAACAGTTAAATGTGGATTATTAAACATTAGGTCTCTCTCTTCTAAGTCCTTGTTAGTAAATGATTTAATAATTGATCAGCATATTGATTTATTCTGCCTTACAGAAA
>VUQI01026357.1:0-12939 GCA_015106735.1 Paratilapia polleni
CAGAGCACCTTCTTATCCCATGAAAAACCCAGGCATGAGTCAACAATCTTAACACGGCCTCTACAAAAACAGCCGGGTCTTTCAGCACCTGTGACTGTTCACCTGAGGCAAAAGGGAGGAAACGTTAAATCCTGTTCTCAGCTTAACAATTGTGGTACTCACCATGACGTAGTGACGCTGCATCTCTGTCTTTTCATTGGCCAGTTTATCGTACTCTACTTTAAGACTGAAGGAAAAGGGCAGGGGGAAAAAAAAAAAAAAAGTGTTGCATTTGTAAAGGACTGTTACACTGATTTGAAATGTCTTGTGCATACGCTTGCTGCATGAAGCTACAGTAAAGGAACAAAATATTAGCAGCTTCTGCTTCACATTTTTTCCAGGAAGCCGATGCTGTTTACAGTAGTCTAGTCATTACCTGTGGTACTGGGCCTGCAGGAACTGAAATTCATCTTTGATCCTATCGCAGGACTCTGCCACTGTGAACTTGAAGCCAGGCTGCCCTGGCTGGTGAGGAGCCTGAAAAGTGTAAGATTGGAGATACCACAGGTGTAAATAACATCACCACATAGCTCATCTCTCTCTTGCCACCACCACCTCCTCCTTTTTTTCCCCTTGATAAACTCATTTTTTTTCTCCCTCTTCATGGTTTGTCTTCTCATTTCCCTTGAGCCTTGACTGACAGAGGAGAGAGCCGCTTTCACTCAACATGTGCAGTGACAGAGGTGTGACTTTATCCGTCTGTGAGGTAGTGTTGCAAAAGAAAAAAATAATAATCATACACAGTGGTGGTTTTTACTGCACAATTAACTTTAGCACTGTGGAAAAAAAAAATCATCCACCACAAACAGCACTGGTAAATAAAGTCAGTTTACAGAAGGAGGTGATGATCTACTTTACCAAGTTCAACAAAATCTCAGATCTTGTTTCCAATAAACATCACCTCCCAGTGTCCCTCCTGCCAGAGTGAAGCCCTCAGCAGCACCGATGCAGACCATAAATAGTAAGGTGTGGATCAGCAGCTCCACTCTGACGAGCTAATTAGGCCATTTTGAAGGGCAGTGCTTCTGCATCAATTTACAAACACTGACAAAGACTGGGACTCACCGGATGCCGGCCTTGTGGATACATGTCGAGTCCTTTACACAAGGGAGTCGGTGTGTTTTTTCGTAATCCCAGTGAAGGTGCGGTAAATCCCCGCCACCCCCTCCCCTATATACGCAGGATGGCGGCGGACAAAGCCTTGTTCTCGGCTGCGAGGAGCACACTCAGACCCAGACCACTGGATGTATCACCTCCTTTCTTTGTACCTAAACAAACAGAAAACAGCTGGATCACATTCAGATCATCTTAAAAAAAACAAAAAAAAAAACACGAATTAGAGCTTTATTAACTCAGCCCGACTGCTCCGATATCCCTTGCGTAAAATGAGGGGGAAAAAGTGTTTTTTCTAATTCTCGTTGAGCTTTTTATTACTCAAATATGTCCTACTGTGTGCCACAAAATATAAATCTGTCGTCTCTGTGTGCAAAAACACGAGTGCCAGCAAAATGTGTTTGATCCCAAGGATCAAATAAATCCCAAAGTTTAGACTCTTGATCACACCCGCAACGACACGATGCTTTGCTTTTCTCGTAAATCTAACGAGTCGTCTTCCACAAAGGGAGAAGAACACACGCAACTGTTGTTTTGGTGGTCCGGGAAGATCAGAAAACAAGGAGCTGCTGCTTTCAAAGTCGTCTGACATAAAGCCACCACCACTACCACCACCACCACCACTACTACTACTACTACCACCCGTCTTGTTAGCGGCTCTCTTCATGTAGCCCTTTTTACCTTTGTCTCGACTGATCCCTCTCCTCCTCTCCTCTGCACAGGTAGAAAAAAAAATAGTATCCACACGCAGCTTAATATCCGGGAATCTGTAACATTCACCGCAGACTGATAAGGAGGGCAATTGTCCGTTGTCGTGTCTATTTTTCATACACTTCTTGTTCTTCTTTGGCCTCTTGAGAGTCCTTTAAAACCCCGTTGATCCCGAGGCTGAGAGCGTCGCTCAGTCCGGTCGGACGCTTGAAACCCCTCGACTGGGACGAGTTGTTGACCGCAGACAACTTCAAAGAAAGCCTATGTTAGATCCAGTAGCAGCTCGAAACTCTTCCAGTAAGTCCAGAGATTATTATTTTGCGACTGAGGCGGTTATTTTTGTTTAAAATGTCGGCCGTTGTGAAACACACCGCCAGCCTCCAGTTGGGTACCCAGTTCCTCTGCCGCGCGCTGTACCACACACAGACTGTGCACTGACACGAGGACCCGACTGTCGAGAGAGGGCCCCGCGCTAACCAATTGGGTTCTCCGGAGGAGTTTAGCACCGAGGACCAATCACAGCGCGTCAATCCCACGTGGGGTATTCAGTACTGCCGCGTTCTGATTGGGCCTCGATGTGTGACCTCACATGTTCGCCATTTTGGATTTGAAGTGACATTCAGTGCGTTCAACAACTTGTTCAAAACAAAGGTAATAATTTATATGTCCGTGTACTGCAGCAGGTGCCCGAGTGTTTCAGATTACTTCAGAGTATATACCAACGAGTTTGTACCATTTCAAACTAAGCCCATTCACAAACACAAAGAATAACCTAGCCAAACACAGAATGGCTCATTTTAATAAAAGCTTTGGCTTTAAATGTGCTCACTATGTGGGCAATTATAACTGAAGCAAGAGTGTCCCTGAAAAAGGTTTTCGTTTGGAGCAGGAAGATCACACTTTATGCTCTCAGTTGAAAGAGAGGTAGAGATGCCAAGAAAAAGAAAGAAGTCCTGTTTTTATGCCAAGAATAATAGGAGCTCATAGAAATTCATTCAAGACCCGAAGTGCGCAGATGTGAATACCCCTTCATCTACAGCAGAGTGTCCTTTGAGTGACTTGAATTGATCGACCTATTTCTAACGAGACCTCAAGCATCTACAAGCTTTCCTATCAGCAGCACTAGGTAGGCTACAACACGTCTGCGCCTCAGCCTATCACGTGTTTCTCACTATGCCTGACCCCACGTGGGTCCTCTCCCTCCCCGCCTCCCCCCCACTTCCCTGCTCTTTATCCAATGATCTCGCAGCTGTCTTCCTGCTCGGCTCGCTATTGGCTGGGCGCTGGAAAAGCTGTCAGTCAGGAGTCCTGGTTGTCAATTAAACCCACGTTGGGTACGGCGCTGACAAATGCCTGTGCTACTCTCCCTCCTGCCTGCGAACAGTGCCTGGAATGGCTGCTTAATTAGCTTCGAATGGCTTTTCCTTTCAGCTCAAACAATCTGTCACTACCATGTGGTAAAAAGAGCCCTGCATAAAACAAAAGCAGGAGGAAAAAAAAAAGCCAGTAGGGGCTAAATATCAGTTTGATTCTCCCCCCTCCCTCTCCTCTTCAACCCCTCCATGAAAACATTTGCTGCAAAACAAAGCTTTTACCTCGCTCAAACACTGGATTCTCTCACTCATCTGCTTCTGCCCTCATTTTTTTCTAAAACTGGATTTATTTGTTTACCTGGGTGTCCATTTAGTCCCTGCACGTTTAAATTTAAGCACAAGAATTTTGCTCACAGCCTGACTTTAGCTGACCTACATGACATTTATAATTTGATTTACTTATTAGCATGCTGTGAAATGTCTTGCCTGTAGTTTCATTTTTATCAAGATGGAGTAGTCATTTTTAAAATGATTATTTTAGTTTCAATAGATGTATCCTAGTATTAACAATGGTGGTAGCATGCATTGGCACTTTACCACACACTGAGAGTGAATTTAAGGGGAAGCTGCTGTGACAACAAATGAGAAATAGGAAAATGTGAACTACTTGTGAATAATGCTTTGCAGTGACCACAGTGTGGAATACTTCATGTTATTTGTAGCATAAAAAAGTGCCGAAAGTCAAGAAGTATATCAAATTTGAACTGCAGCTAGCATGCTGCGAGCTTTAGCCGTTGCTAAGCAACAAATGTATCCCTCCTGCAGATGTGGTGACATCAGTTGGGATAATAACTCATGTACTGAGGGCATGTCAGCGAGCAACACACTGGCAGACTTTGAAGAAGGCTTTTTTTCCCCCCCACAGAACTTCTCCTAATGATGAATTATCTGTAGTCCTCGTTGTAATCACGGCGCTCTGAGTGGGAACATGCTTAAACAACATGTAAACTCTCTACACTTCTCCAAATCTGAGCTTCCTGAGGGAACTCTGTTAGTTCTTAGCTAGTAACAACCGCTGACTGGCTTTGTGTTTCTGACAATGACACTTTGACTCCTACACCTTTTTTTTTTTTTAATTACTCTTAGAAATGACAATTTCTGTCATGTTTTCCAGTCTGATTTAATAACTGGCAAATTTCTGGTTGAAAATGTCAAATTCATTGCAAGCTTTCACACCCTTTCATTTTGTTATGTTTCATTTCATCTGCACAGAGAACTTGACAATCACAAAAGTGTAGAATATTACAAAAATATGTAAAACACACACAAAAAAAATAAAAGATTGAAATAATCAATTTAAATAAGTATTTATTTTCTTATGACAGTCAGAATTGAGCTCTGGTGCATCCCACTTCTATAAGTGGTCCTTGAGTTCCTCGTTTACTCTGGTCGGAATCAGTTGATGAGTTTGTAAACTTGTAGGTATTTCCTGTGGTTTGGTTTCTTTTCACACAGAGAAAAACTCCAAGTGAACCAAAATGCGTCACTACAAACCACGTGAGAGTGTTCAGTCCACTTATTAGCCAGCTGTGATTGGGCAAAAAGTAAAAACAGGAAGAAGGTGCCGTGTTCTGGACTAGTGGATGTACTTTGCATGTCTATGGGATCCCACTGTGTATCCCAGAATGCAAAGCATACCTGGCTACAAGAAAGGCATTTAGCTCAAACTTGCAGCATACACCTGGTAGTTGGTTTGGATCGAGGTCGGATCATGTTCTCACCATAAACAAACCGGACCGAGACCACCTACTCCAAAGGGTCTCGGTGCATTTGTTTTGGTCCACACCCGAATACGATTACCATGTTCACATCTGCACAACGAACCGCACCAAGAGGGAAAACAAACCAGAGTTCGATTGAAATGGACTCAACAATTAATTGGATTTACCGGGCATCATTAGGAAACATACACACTTGTCCATAAGGTCTCACAGCTGATGGTTTAAGAGTAAAAACTAAGTTATAAGCTCCACAGACCTGCGAGACAGCATTGTGTCAGTGCACAGACCTGTGGGGGAAACACGAACATTTCTGCAGCATTGAAAAATTCCGGCCTTACAATCAAACACGGTGGTGGCAGCATCAGACTGTGCATCATGCCTTTCAGCGACAGGGTCTGGGAGATTAATCAGGGCAGATGAAAAGATGCATGCAGAGAAATATGGAGCAATCCTGAGTGAAAAGCTCAGGGTCTCAGGCCAGGGTGAAGGTTTACATTTCAACAAGACAAGAACCCAAAGCACACCGCCAAGAAAACTCATCTGTCGGTGACCGGACCTGAACCCAACAGAGCATTTCTGAAAAGAGCTGAAAATGGCTGGAGCTTGCTTCCAGAAGAAAGGTGCACCCAACCTTTAGGATCATTCATAAAAAAAAGACTGCAGCCAAAGAAGATTTAATCAAGTACTTCTGAGGGGTCTCTTGTGTAAATGGGATATTTCAGCCTTTTGTTTTTACTAAATCATGAAAATGTTCAAAAAATGCTTTTGCTTTGTCATTGTGGAGAATTGAGTGTAGACTGATGAAGAAAAATGAAAGTCTGAAACATAAAATGTCTTAACTTTTAGAAAGTATTGCATATGATCGCAACAAGGTTTCCCGAATTTTTGTTATAACAGCTGTAGTGACGTGATGTATTCTAATCTTTAATCTGCTGGATATGTTTTAATAAAAAGTATTAAGAGTTCATTATTGAGTTATGGAAAAATTCTAATTATCAACTAATCTTTCTGCAAAAGAACAGAAAAAAAATCCACTGAACTAATTTCCTCTCTGCCTCGCCTCTTGTTTGACCTTTGACCTTAATCACACATACTTGCGGCTGTATGAGTCCATGCTGCATGTTTAAGAAAAAAGGACCCAGATGAGAACAGATACTCACGTTCAGGTTTCATTTAGCCTCCAACTTTGAGCAACCTCTGTTATTTGGTCTAAAAGTGCAGCAGCACATGGGGATGAGTGGTTCACTTCCCCTCACAGGCTCCGACTGTATTTGCACTGCAAACTCCAGTTTCCAAGCACATCCTAGAAACATGCCAGCCAGGTTAACCCCCCACAGGTAAGACTGTCAAGGTGACTCTGAACCTGCTCTGTAAGGAAATATAAATTACTTTGACCTTTGAAATAATTAAATGCCTAAATGTGATTATGTGTAATGAATAGTTTTAGGGTGTTAAACCACAGTTTTCTGAAGTCTGTGTGAGTAAAGTACTCAAGAAAAACAGTAATGCTACAATCCACTTCAAATATGAGAAAATTACAGAATGGTTTGGGTAAGTTTGTTTCATGTTTAGAAACTTCTCTGAGTAGCTTTACTATCAAATAAAGAACTTGTTGTTTTTCAGGTTTTACTTGAGACATTCCTTCAAGCAAAATGGATTTATTACATTTTATTCACAGTTCCCAGCCTCACGTTTTGCATCCAAAACTCATTTCTCTCCTGTGACCGTTACACACCGAGTGATCAAACATTGTACTCTAATATGCTTTGGTGTTTAACACAGAATCACAAAAAACAGAAACTAATGTACAGTGGAATGCTAATTATAGTAAATCTAATTTAAATCCTCCGCAGTTCTGGTCCTGGGTCAGATCTCAGTGAGCAGGAACTGAGCGGACCTGTGCAGGCTTTGCAGTGACAGGCAGAATTTTAAACAGTCCAAAATCAACTGCTAGCATATCAACATCATCCTCTATTCATCATATCCGTACTCAAGTGGGCATGTACTGTTGATTTAAGAAGAACTGTTGGTCAGGCGTGCTGATATTTGTCAGTTTGCTCTGCGTCGAGCATTCTCGGATCGGTATGTGTAGGCCCGGTGTAAGGATGTGGGTTATCTGGGAACTGGCAAACACAGCGGTGGTCTCCACAGGCTGGAGACTCTGATTCAAGAACCACATACAAACAGACATTATCGTACAGCTTCATCTGACACATCAAGGACCCTGGACGTGTCTCTCTCACACACTCACACAGACACACAAACTCTCACACAAAGATTCACTTTTCATCCCGCTCAATAGAGAGTGGCCTAGATTAAGCAGCAACAAAGGAGCAGGCTTCACCTCTGGGATAAGGGGGGCCAATCCACCCTTGTAGACCTCTGCACTGTTTATTTGCACTGGAAACCCAGACGCTGTGAAACTCCCACTCTAAGGTGCTGCACAAATATTGAGGCTATTTGCAGAGGTGGTTTTAATTCTTTACAGAGCAATGATTGGCTCTTTCCACTCCCATCTCTGCGAGAGCTTCGCCAATGGATTCCTTAACCCTTCTTTGCACCCCCCACCCCCAACTCACACCAGCCCTAAAGTAAATATCACTGATGTATATTTTTAATGGCTTTAGTGACCACTAAAGACTCAAATCCCAATTATTCTGCTTATGATATCAGATTCTCTGCTCAAACAAATACTCAGTACCAAAACCACAGTTTCTACAGAGAACCAGTACTAGTTTGTGCTTCTGCTGTACACCCCGATCTTGATACTTCCTGAGAAGACTAACCACGTTCACTTACAGTTTGGAGGTCTGCAGTGTGAAAACAAGGATGCGGTTCACAAGATATCTGGTGTGCTTACATGAAGTTATAAATGAATAAATACTGCACACAGACTCAATGATGATTAGTGCTTTTCTTCGTGTGAGAGTAGCCTCACCTTTGTGAAGCTGTTTATTTATCAGCATCCACCAGATTAATGACTTCATCCATTCAGCTGCTCCCTCTTTGAACCATCCGAGTCACTTTCCACTGGAGGAGCGCAAAACTGAGGCCCATTTCTGCAGTGGGCTGGTCGATGGGGTGGTCACAGCGGTATTGTGAAGCACCCACTGACTCTGGATTATTGACATGCTTTCACAGACGAGTTCAGGCCTTGAAAGGAGACATTCCTCACCACAATGGACCCAGTGTGTGTTGCGGGGGCTCTGAACATGAATAGGCCCCTAAGTGTATCGCTGTGACTCGTCAGCTTGTAATCAACGCAAACAAGATGAGAGGCCGTAAGCAATAGAGACAAACACAGACATGAAAAGTGCCTACAAAAAAAGGTGAAGGCGTTTTTTTTGGTTATCCTATTGGCTTATTCAGTCTAATACAGACTGTGTGGATGTAGCCACCTTAACGATACCCGCTGTTGCTGAAATGCCATCTTGGTGTTTTGAAACTGGATGTATTGAGCAAGGGGTGGATCTGACTGAGAAACACAGGAACACTGCATGTTCATAGGGTAGTGACTTGTCACATATTAGACCCGTCCTAAATAACACCCCGCTTTGTAGTCTTTTTTTGACTATAACAGGACAATAATTTACAAAATGAACTTCATGTTGTATTCAATAAGACATGAAACTAACAATTCAGACAATAAACTCATCAGAAAAGTGTTTACTGAGGTCATATATCAAGGGAGTTGGTGGCATTTTCCCATGAATATCCATCCAATCGGAACCACAGGAGTCGCCCCCTGCTGGTCATTAGAAAGAATGCAGGTTTCAGGCACTTTGGCAGTGGCTTCTCATATAGGCCTTCTCCCAAAAGCAGGTTTAGAGGAAAACGTACTGGAGGCGATCAAAAGGTTTGCAATATAATTGTAGAAAACAGGAGTGAAATATTCTCCGAAGTCTTTTCCATTCATTGACGGGATAAGCTAAGTTAAACAAAACTGAATTTCAAATACATAAAATGGATGTTGGGGAATTTCTTGTTTTAAAAATCCAATCTGGTGATTTGCTGCAATCTCCCCATGAAAGCAGGCTCCATCCTCTGCAAAGAAAACCTGTGAAGGGAAACCTCTTGAAAACACAGCTGTCTATCAGGACAATTTGTTGAGGTACTAAAGGTTTTAAACAGGAGTGAAGAAGTGAGGAAAGACGGGAGCCTCGTCGAAGTGCATCGACCAATTTCCTTTTGTTCTTGTCTCTCAGGGAGCTTGGAGTTGTTAAACACTCCAAGCTCCAAGATGGCTTGAAAAAAGCATCTTTCTAACAAAGAGGAACATGCATCCATGAATAATTGCTTTAAAAATGCTGAAATAATACTGTATATTAATCACAGCTTAACAGTTGTTTGATTTAATAACTGAATTTGACTTGCTAATTGTAGAGTTTTGTAAATGCAGGTTAGCTGTAGTGTTGCTCTATGGACTTACTGCCCTGGAATGTAATGTTAAGCGCTCGTGCAATTTGAGTGTTTGCCGTACACGCAGTCTCAATTTGAAATGAGTTCACGGTTGTTGAAAGTGAAAACATGATTGAGCCTTTTTTTTTTTTTTTCACACTGCTTTGCTGAGCATTAATGAATTCACAATGGCTCTGCCTCTGGTGCCGTCTGTGATTAATAAGCTCATTTAGACAGCACTCATTGTGACCGGGTCTACAGGCCAGCCCCGTGTATAGCTCTTTAGTGGGTTGGTGTTATTTTTTGTGATTACCATCCAAGTGGCTGCTGTAAAAAGCAGGTCAACAAAGTGACCTTATCCTGTCCTTCAGCTGGAGAGTGAAAGAGAACCTAGTGATGACAGCGAGGCCTACTTTGCCTTTAGCAAGTAAATGAGCGTGATTACATGGAAATGAGAAACGCGGTTTTCATCACGTTTTTAAGTATGCCATTTTTGTGTTGGTTTTTGGCATCATATCACAATTTTAGTGACCTGGATAAGCCCTTATCTTGCTTTTAAGAAGCCCAAATGTGGGAACTGTTGCACATTCACCCATATGGACAGAAATAGAAAAAATACAGCTAATGTTCATGTTTTATGCCCACGGTATGTCTTAAAAGTCATATCTGTCTCCTAATAATGTATGACTCAAGTATCACACGGAGACACTTTTAAGGGAGCGCCAACTTAGAGAGACAGCATATGCTAGAGGGTCACACAGGATATACGTACCCCGCAAAAAAATAATTCCAAAACCCAGTGCAATTTTTTTATTTAACATTAAGCTGTCAGAAAGCTTCCCTGGCAACACAGGACAACCTACAGAGAGGTCATTACACTCCTAAGCTGACACACACATTAGGCAGTGCAGTTTAATACAATAGTCCAGTAGTGAAGCCTTTATTTCCCACCATGCAAAGTAATCAGTGATTAGTCTATAGTCTGTTTAGGTGTGCTGTTTCATGTTTTAAAGTGCTAGTGCAAGGAGAGTGGTTTCTTTTGGTAACTGTATTTTTTGTCCTGGTTTATATTTGTTGTTATTGTTTTTTTTTTACCATTAGTGAGGTGACTGGCACAGTTCTCACACCAGCCATAATTAGGACCATTAAAAAAAGCTTAATATGCACTAATGTGTTAAAATACGGTGCTGCTGTATCTTACTATGAGTTGAGCTGTAATTGAATGAAATAAATGATCGTTTCTTTTCTCGTTAAGTCACAGGCTGCAAAAAAGCGTTGCTAAGGGCTGCCATCTGCGCTTTGAGAACCCTGGAAATATCATCGCGTTGTATGAGAAACCCTCATCAACCACCATATTTGTGCTCATGAAAAACACTTTCACAGATCGAACTACCACAAACCGTTTTGTCTTTTCTAATGTAGACCATTTTCTAATACATGTCATAGTTTCATACTCACACATTTTTCCACCTTTCATTCCAGCCCATTCTCAATCAGGTGTCAAATATTGTCGGTTTCTCAAGTCATTTTGGGTGTTGGGTGTTTTTTTCGGGTACATCTGACAGAATGGTGGTTTTTGATGCCTTGGGATGAGAAAGCGCTGTTCAGGCATTCGTTGGTTACCAAACTTGCTTTAGCTGCATAATCCATTAAAGTGAATTTGATAATTAGTATTTCTAAAATATTCCATTTTCATCTGTCACCTCTCATCAGTACCTGATATAAACATCCGTAGGGCATTTTCTCCATCAATAATATACCTTGTATTTACACAATAAATCTCCATTCTTCATTATTATATTGTCTCGTATAAACTTATTTCCTTATTCTGTTTTGGTCATGAATCGGAAAATCTTACCAAAAAAAATTAAAGGTTCAGGTACAAAATGTAAATTAGATGTTGTTAATCATCAGCAGAGGTTCACACTGAGCTAAGTGCCTTGATAAACTGTAGAAAAGAAGAAAAAATAGGGCTGAACAAAGTATTTGAGAGCTGCCTGACATCTTGGTGGCATTTCAAATGTTTCCTTTATGTAGTGATCTTTTTTTTATCAGTCACTCAGCAGGTTACGAAGAAACTGAGTTCGTTATGACCAGGGCAAAATGGGTTTTTCAAGGGAACAAGCCCCTACAGGCAGCGCCTTAGGACTATAAGCAAGATGAGGTGCTTGCACTCTTGTATAGCTCAGAGGGAAATGTGTAGCATTTATGGATGTTTATGGGGAGTATGCAATACAGTGCACAGCCTCGTGTTCTGTTTTCATGCGCATGAACCCACTCAGCCCTGTGAGATAAATGGAATGAGCTAAATCACCAGGGAGATTGCAGCCAGGCCATTGATTTTATGGGTCATCAGATAACACTGGGGCTTGCTGAGCACATGCCCTTCAGCATGAGGCGAAAGCTATCATTTAGCCAAATCAATAGCTCTAATTACCCTCCTCCACCCACTGCAATAAATTCAGAAACTATCCCACTGTCTTCATGGGACTGGAATGAGGAAATACAGTATCACTGATTGCACTGCACCAAAGTAACAGTCTTTGACTGAATTATATTATTAAAGATTCTTGGTCATTTCAGTCTGATATTAACTTAATGTCAGCCACTTTGTGTCTAAAATTAGTTTCTACCTGTTTCTACTAGCTGATCTCTCCAGACTCTGTTCTGACTTAGTCTGTAGTCAGTGGTGCACAGCCAGCACAACATAACATTTCTGCAAACATGAGCAAGTTACAGTAAATGGAACTTGGATGGAAACTGAAAATCTGACACACATCTTTCTGGCTAAATAAGGTGTAACGTGTGTGTATGTTTGTTAACATGAGAATGGAAGCCAAACACGCCTTGGAAAGGAGAATCACGGGATATTTCTGAAGTCTTACTAATCAAAGCTAAATTTACAACAGGTTACAACTTAGAACAAAAAGTCACTGTAAAATTAATACAGTGCTTCAGTTGCAAATGTGGTTTGTGTTTTCTCAGACACTTCACCGGATTTGAAACAAAAAAAGTCTCACAATGTGCAAAAAAGGAAGCCTGGGACTTTGTTATGGAGTTTCACCTTCACTCACTGTTCTATTTAGATTTCCTCCCAGCACGACTTTGGTTTGATGTGACATTAGCACACCCCACATGGTCCAACAGCATCTTGTGTTAATGTCTTCAAGCCGTCCACTTAAGAGTAATGCTGTTGTTGTGTTATACACTCCCTTCTTTTGTCCCTGACCTCCAGCATGCTGAGTGCTGCCACCCTGCTATCAGGTTTCTATAACTCTGCAGTGGTCCACTTATCGCTGAGGCTGGCACACTGCCCACTGCCCATCACTTTCTGTCTTTCAGTCTCTCTTCTTCATACCAAAGAAACAGCTCAAGTGTTACTAACGTTAACGTTATGCTCTAATGTGTCCAAATAATGTGCTTGGGTGATATGGCAATACAATATTAGTCAAAATATTAATTCTGTTAAGCTTAGAGATTTCCTCAGACTTTAAGCAGCTAAAACATTTTTTTTTTTTTTTTTTTTTTAAAAAAATTTTTTTTAATAATATTTTTTTTCATTTTTTTTTTTTTTTTTTGGCATT
>VUQI01026357.1:12959-24217 GCA_015106735.1 Paratilapia polleni
TTCTAAAACTTTTTTTTTTTTTTTTTTTTTGTAAAAACATCTTTCATGATAACCATGTGAAACACTGTCACAATATGAAAGAGGAATTATCGCCTGAATCTACAGCTTGAGTTTCAGCTCATTTTCAGCTTTCTGGCCAACAGACACAGACAGAGTTATCAACTAGCTGATGAACACAGTGAAGCATTTAGCAGCTAAACAGCTGCATGTTTGGCAGAGACATTAGACTGTGGATGTAGCCACACATGCATCACCCACTGGTTTGTGGACTACAGTTTTGAAGCGGGCATTTTGGCAGTCGCCATCTTGGTTTTTTTGAGAGAGGGATGAGACCACATTTGGGGGAGAGGGTGGAGTGCTAAGTTCTAAACTCACTTCAGCTAGCTTTGTTAGCAAGGTGCCTCCACAGACACAGACACAGAAACCTGCTAATTAGTGCTAACGTATAAATCAAATATTACCAGAATTTCACTCAATGAAAAAACTGTAGCGCAGACTTCCTGAACGGTCTGTTAGTACTATTAGCCACACACAACGTTATTTGTCAGACAACTGGATTAAAGATGCTCCAAAAAAAAGCACAGATACCACAAACAGAGTTGAGAGGACCAGTTTAGTTAACAGAGGTAAAGCAACCTGCGTCTGTACTCACCTGGTACTGTGTGTCCTTAGGTGTGCCCTAAAATAGAATGAACATTTAACCTCACGTGATCAGAAACAAATTAACCAATTAATTAACATACTGGCTGGTAACTGCTGAATGTGTAAATAGGTACTTTTACCTTTTTGCTAGCAAGTTCACCACTCCCACTGGTTAGTGAAGTCCCGTCATGAAGCCTCGAGCTGAGCGTTTTCACCCTCGCCATGTGATGATGTGATGAGCGAGGGGTGGATCTGACTGCCATAATTTACAAAATGGACTTAATATTTTATGTTTTCCTGAGCCCATAAAGTCATCAGGTAAGTGTTCACTGAGCACAGAGCAAGGGGGCCGAGGGCTGTTTTCTCATAGACTTCTATACACTCTAAAGTCTTCTTGAGACCTGAGGAGTCGCCTCCTACTGGCCGTTAGAAAGAATACAGGTTTAAGGTACTTTGATATTGACTTCAATTGTCAGACATGGATGCTATGTCCATCTATGCCCATTATACTACATTTCTACTACACATGTCCAAAAATATCTTTGCAGGTTTAAAAGTCACCAGTGAAGAATGAGAATGTTATATTACCTGGAAACAGATAATCTATTTAAATAAACAAAAACTAGTCAATCTTGTCAGTCTAAATCATTAAAAATATTACATCCATTTCAATCCCTGTTTTTTTCACCCCTTTTCATCATGTGTTTTGCCATTATAAAACAGCTTCATGTAAAATGTGTCTCTAAACATTAGTGCTTTGTTGCAGGGTGCTTCTTGTCTTCTGTGTGACCAAACAGTGCTTTGATTATTACTACAGCGCCAACATCTTGGTACATTATTTATAGAAAACAGCTCATTATCTTTAATCGTCTTTTGATAAATTTTCCATCTGATATTCAACACAAAATCAACAGCTCTTTACAGTTAGCCTACTCAAACAACCCCACTGTGCCTATTTTAAGAAGAAGGCTGTAATATATCATCACCCAGACACGCAATTATCATAAGGCAGGAGCATGAATTCACAGGTGAGTATAAGTTTGAGTATGTGTCAGGATTTTAGAAGCCACCTACTTCAGCGTGATGTTACTTGTCATTAAAAAACAAAACTGAAATATTTTTAATTAATTATGGCCTGTCTCTCTTTGAAAGAAGTTGTACTGTTTTGGGGTTTTTTTCCACTTCCATGACACTTTGAGTATACGTGTGTCTGTCAAACAGTGCTGCCCCCAAGCTGGCAAGCTGCTGCAATGCATGCGTGTTTCCAAACACATCCAAACATGCCTAGCAGCTGGCCTCAGGGCCAGTGTAGCTGTTTAGCCCATAACAGTGACTGGTTAGAATACCAGTGACGGGAACTGAACCCAAAGCAGTTGTTGACAAGGGATATAAAGCGAAGTGGGGAGTCCAGCCACAGGGATTTTATGATGCCACCAGGGAAACATGCGCTGGCCCACTCAGTGGTTCTCTTTAACACCACGGCATCCAAACAGCTGATAACTATATCCAAGAGACGAGAGGAGGGTCGCACCCTCTCACCCCACAGCCAGGCGAGAGGAAACTGAGAAGCAAATGATTAAGCTCCATGACAATACTGAAGTGAGTGGACGTGCGTCACCACTCGTTCGCTTTACTGTTTTCTTTATTTTTTTTCTTGGACTGGTTGTTTTCTTTTCTCTGTTACTTCAACCACAACTACCAAAAGTGCAAATATTATGACATTGCTTTAACTGCTGCTCACATAGATCTTCACCAATCATGCTCCTTGGTTAAAGCAAGGAAAATTTTAAAATCACAATTATTCATTACATCCTTATGTCACTGCAGGTCACATCGCTAATTTGTCCCCAATTCCAGTCTTCACACTCAGACAAGCTTGTCTGAGTGTGAAGACTGGAAATGGCTTTCTCATTAATGGAAATGTTTCCTAAAATGTGAAACTATTCCTTTAATATAACTGCAACACTGTGACATTTTATTCTGTTGCATCAATGCATTGTACCATATAATCCTTTACATCTGCATAACATCTGTACTTGTGCATAACATGGAAACACTTGAACATACAGTTTATACGTGAAACATCTTTGACCTGTTTTGCCCTAATCAACAAAGAGTAAAACATGATTAATATCTCCATGGTTATGTTTTGGCAATGTGAAGCTCCTTCACCATAATCTGTCAGTAACTTTAGCCAAAGTGTTTTAGTAGCCTAAACTTCACCAGTGTTGCGCTTTACCTATTTACTCCCTTTAGGAAGTAATTTCTTACACCAGTCTTTCCATTACTCCACAACATCAACATAAGGAGGCCATACACAAGATCTTCACACTTTACTGTCACATTCTTGTCTTTTCGCACAACTAATATAAAGTCATGTCCAAATCTCCACCCCTTCAAAGCACTCTGCAATTTCTGTCCAGGATCAGAAGACAGGTATTTGTTTCTCAAAGATACATTTGGTCTTTTTTTTTTTTTCAATCCACCCATTATTGAAAAAGGACTTAGGTAGCACAAGTGATGTAATTCTTTGATTAGAAGCTACTGCATAATGTCCATCCATCCATTTTCTTAACCACCTATCCAATTCAGGGTCATGGGTGGGAACCAATACCAGTAACAGCTATAATGTGATTAATACATTGAGGAAAAGTAATGCGTTACAGATAAATGTACTTCATAATGTAACTGAATCTTATCACATGTGTGATGAAGGACTCAAACCCTGACCTCCAGTGTAAAAGTCCTTTGCTTTGTAATGTTTCTATACTTACAAAAAAAAAAAAAAGACTTCTACAGTAAGTATAATCCAGACAGGAATTAAGTGCTGCAGTATAGAAGAATTAATATTACATAAAGTCAGTGTTAGTACAAAAACACAGACCCTCTGTTTCTTCCAACACTTTCTGTAATTTGAAAGTTCTCCCAAACTTATGAAGCCCTGCACCTATCAGAGCAGAAATACCATAAAAATAATCCTAAAACTTGAAGCACTAAAATATTAATGGCTTTTTGGTCTTTAGGGAAATTTAATGTGATTCATGTTGTCATTGACAAAGAGCCATTAGCACCTTCCAACACTCCCCCGGAGATCCACCCTTCATGTTTGATTGTGTTTCACTGCTCTACAAAGTGCCACCTCAGTGTAATGAGTTGTTCATAATTTGTCACCATTCTGCCTCTTTCGACAAAATAACCTTTTGTTCTGCTTTGCTGTCCACTTCACTGCACTCTCCCAAGAAAGGCTTTTAGAGGCGTCTACTTCAGAGACAAAGAGCTGCAGTGTGTGTGCAAAAGACGTGTGGAAGACAGCATGTATTTTACTTACATGCTTCACACAGAAAAATGCATTTAGGTTCAGTCTGTTTAAAGCTAATACTGCATTAATAAGGAACTGTGCGAGATACAGTGCTCTTCATTAGGTGCCTGCAAATATTAAAAAGGCTACTGTTAATGCACCTCGCTGCCTTTTCGCATGGGTTTGATGGTAATGGTTCATTTATGTTGATCTCAAATCAGGGATGTCCACACGCCTCTCTTCTGAACAGGAAGGCTGATGCAGGAACAGTCTTTCATGCATAATGACAATATATATCTCACAATAAAGCCACAAAAATAACTGTAGCCACAATATAAAACACTTTTTACAGACAGCCCTAAAAAGTATTGAGTTTTGACACTCTGAATGTGAATGGGCAATTATTTGTGATGATCAGGATAATTAATCTACAGAACTTAAAGTAAGCCATTTGCTTTCACTGAAATTAATTTCTACCAAAGAAATAAGTGCCACGCAGCTGCAAAGTCCTGCGTGTCTCGTGAGTGAAAGCTGACTGTGGCATGATCATCAACCAAATATAAATAACACATAGTGAAGCTATAATAAAAACTGACACCATCTTAATAACTGTAAAATTGAAATTGCTAAACTATATCTAATAATTAAACGTGTCCTAGACTAGTTTGTAGTTTTTAATCGGCTCCCTGAGTCAAAGGAAAATGAGTCTGCCATGATA
This sequence comes from Paratilapia polleni, assembly GCA_015106735.1. Classification (NCBI taxonomy): domain Eukaryota; kingdom Metazoa; phylum Chordata; class Actinopteri; order Cichliformes; family Cichlidae; genus Paratilapia; species Paratilapia polleni. Next base: position 17,618 of record VUQI01026357.1, read on the forward strand.
TAAAAATAATAGCCCACGTTTATGTATCCACTACAACTATTTATGCACATCAAATACCCAGCAGCTGTGCATTTATCACAGCTCCATCCACCGAGAAGTCTCCACATTTACAGCGCTAAAGTTAAATATCCAGAAAATGCAGTTACATTACAAAAGGCTGACAATGAAAGTGCAAATTCTTTGAGGCCATTCTCTCAAAGTATCTTATAACCTTACTGCAATCACTGTACTCCATATGCACATGCTTAAACACTTCATCCAGGAAGTGTAAATACGCATTCACTTCCCATATATTAGAAGCAAACAGCTCGGGGCACAACTTTTAGTTTCCAGCTAACATCAGCAGATCAGTCTGAGACAAAAGACCCATTTTATTCCATGAAAACAACTGCTTAATTATCATTTCTCTACACACATCAGGACAAATGTGGGTTTTGGTCATGCTCATTGACACTTCCATGTGTAGTCAAAGTTCAATCAACCGTATGATTAATGGTCATCCTGGTCTACCACTTTGGCTTACTATCAGCAGTTTATTTGGTTTATTTCAGCTGATTACACTGATATTTTAACTTGTCACACTGTGTTTTAATACGATAACATGACAGAATAGGCAGTAGAGATCCAGTATGTCAGCTCAGCATCAGGGCAGACTGATGACTTTACTGAGTGCACCATTTATTAGCCATCACATGACGGCGCCACCATTTACAAGTCACAGTTTTTAGTCCCACAGCAATCCATGGACTCATGTTACCTCGACATCAAGAGGATTTTATTTATGCAGTAATGTATGACACTTTTTTATAAGGAAATAAAGAGGACTGGTATTAGATGAGTATTCAGTGTCAGTAGATAGCCTTAGGTATCTGCTCAAGGTTAAAAACTCTCTCTAACTTTCATATTTATATATATAGTTTGTTATTATTTTTCAATATTTTTATTAAGCTTGCATAATTGAAAGTACAAAACTGTTAGAGTAAGGCTCAGCAATCAAACAGTGGACCAAATCATTTCTCATAGCTCTCATATATATTAATACCTTCTTCCATCAACATTTTTTTTTTGAAGCTGAATATCCCATATTGCACCTTTAGTAGCATATTAAAACACAATGTCACCAAAATGTTCATATTCTGAAGTTACAGTTCTTGATAGCAATTACAACAGTTGCACCTGTTGTGACACTGTTCAACACACAATGCTAACAATGTCTAACATCAGCTTGTTTGGGCTAACATAGAGACATCAGCTTGACATGGTAGTAAATGGGGTATTTAGAATTAAGGAATTTCAGTGGCATTCATACTGACTCACAAATATCTGGTACTGTGGTACCTCTAATGTACACTGACCTGTTACTGCTATATAAAGAGTCAAGTAGGTTATGAATTATTTGTACATTCCCAACAACTAATCAGCTTGGACTAAAATGCAGCTTTGTCAAATGTATCTGTGATCACCATTCACTGTAATTATCCACTGTGGAAACATGCTGAGTACATACAACTTCTTGCCTACAAATAACCTGCCCATGTCCTCTCATCAGACATATGTTCCACCACTATACTGTTTTCACTTGAAACTAAATGAATATGCAAAAAAGGGCTTTCACTTAAATCAAGAGCACAGAACTGTCAAGTATAGAAGAAGGTTGCCAGAGGGGCCTCGCCAAAATCACAATTAAGCTGTCACAGCCACCGTCAAGAACACCCTCTTCAACCTTTTCTCTCATTAATTGGGATTTGGGGAGTACCTGGGTCTCCTTGGTAGCGAGGTTCAAGTGGTTGTTAGTGAATGACAGAGCAACCACTTGAGCCTTTCCATCCTCCAAGCCTGAGAAGATGAGATTGTTAGAAAACGTGATCAACAGCCTCTCAGGGGTCACGATGTGGAGCTTTAGCACCTCCAAGAGTATGTACTTTACTTCATGCTCTTTGTAGCATCACCCACAAATATGTTTTAGAAACTGACTGAAGTGCCTCTCCAACAACAGACAGTTCTCTCATTCAAAGAACCACACACATAGCGCACAACCTCTTTGGCAGATGATGTTTTTATAATGTGCAGAAAATAAGCCTTTCTGAGATTTACACATGGGTACTGTGGATGTGCACAGTGTCTTTATACATGTTAAATGCAACATGCTTAAAAATTTCAAACAGGGAATTCCACAAGGTTCGATTTTGGGACCACTGCTCTTTTGCCTATTTATTAGTGAGTTAGCAGACAGCTGTAAAGAGGCAGAGGGTCAAATGTATGCTGGTGATGCAGTTATCCATGTATCAGCGAAGACTCCACAGAAGGCTGAAGAGTTACTTGGCAGGCAAATGATTAGTGTCTCACAGTGGTTTTGAAATGATTTCCTGTCTCTGAACTTTACAAAAATTGTATCGATGTGCTTTTTATTTAGGTTGTTTGTTTGTTGTATTGTTTGTTTTTATGTTTGTATTCACATGTTGTGTCTTAAAAGCCTAACCATGGACAAGGTCTGCAAATTATCTGTGGCTAGTCCTATGTTTATTGCATCAGTTGCATTTTATTTAAATGCAGCAATGTTAATATGTATCGTCCCGACTATATAAATAAATAATTTTTTAAAAAATGAAAATTTTAGCACCTTGATGTTCAGCAGGTATAATGTTTACCATGTTCACAATATTAGTTTAGTACAGGATGCTAACAACTGCTCTAAATTTAACTTATCAGTTTTGATATATTTCAATCTGGATTGAGACCATGAAGACCATCCTTACAGTCACATTGCTGGTTTGGCAAAAGAAGCTCATAAAAATGCACATAATGCTCATTTATATATACTGACACACACCAAAGGCCTCAGTTGAAGACTGAATAAAGAGGCGGCAGTAGGAGAAGGAAGATTTGGCCTTACTGCCAAGCTGTTAGCTAAGACAGCAGTTACAATAGCCAGGGGGTGAGAGAGGTTACAACTATTCAATCTCTATTAAACCGCATCATCTGCCTTGAAGTCATTTAGATGTGCTCCCAGCGATAGCGGTTAATGAGATTAAAGAACTGTGATCAAGCTGTGAGTAGCCAGCTGAAGTAGGCGGATAGAGCTGAAGACATGCTCCACTAGCTCAGACTGAAAACAGAATCAGTGTAGGGTGATGCTTTTATATGAGCGATCCCTCAAAATTTTAGTGCATGTGAAAACACAGAATTAGTCATATACTGTTATGAACAGGGCATTTATTAGCTTCATTATATCAGCCTGTGTGGTTAAAAAAAGACAAGGATTACTGTTTTTTCTGTCTTTTTTCTGAGCATTTTTTAAACACCACAGCCTACCTGAGTATTGTTGCTGACCATGTCCATCTCTTTATGACCACAGTGTACCCATCTTCTGATGGCTGCTTCAAGCAGGATAACACACCATGTCACAAAGCTAAGATCATCTCAAACTGGTTTTCTGAATATGAGAATGAGTTCACTGTATTCAAATGGCCTCCACAGTCACCAGATCTTAATCCAATAGAGCACCTTTGGGACGTGATGGAGCAGGAGATTCACACCATGGATGTGCAGCTGACAAATCTGCAGCGACTGTGCAATGCTGTCATGTCAATATGGACCCAAATCTGTGAGGAATGTTTCCAGCACCTTGTTGAATCTGTGCCATGAAGAATTAAGGCAGTTCTGAAGGCAAAAGCGGTCCAACCCAGCACTAGCAAGGTGTAACTAATAAAGTGTCCAGTGGGTGTATATCTCACATGAACATGGGCGTGCTGTTGGACAGAAGAAACCTTTAAAATACAAGAAGAAGTGGAGCTAGAGAGAGCATTAACATGCTATAGGGATCCCAGATATTTATTATGCTGAGCTGCTGCCAAGGGGGGCCAATATTTCTTGTGGCAACAGCAGTAGTAGACCCACATGTCGATCTATCCCACATCTGCCTATAGAGCAAAACGCAAAATGCGATGTGTCTCTGGAGGCACCCCTGTGATACATTTCTAAGTGTCAGCTCTACAGTCTTGCTGAGAAAAAAGTCATCTCCCTTTGACTACTCCACTATTCCTCCACTTGTTTTTGCCACACAGAGATACAACCCAAAGCCCCTCCAGGCACAAGACTTCACACAAGCCCCTCAGTGCTTGGCAACTGACATAGAGCTACTAGTTAAAAATACCCTTGCTTCTCCAGCAGCATGTAGTGTAAGAACAGCATCTTGTTCCAGCTGCTGCATTGACAAATACGAGTGGAAAGAGACAGCTGATGGGAGGAGAGAATGAGTAAATACATTAACACTCAAAGAGCAGCGAATTTAATCAAGAGCAAATGGAAATCTGTCTGGTGAGGAAGAGGAAGAGGCTGTTTTCCTCACGGCTTCGCTCGCACCCACATAAATGAAGGACAGTCAATATGATTTTGCTTGGATCAATTCATGATGCATTCCAATTCCTGATTGATAAAATGTTGATTGCAGTGCTTCATTGTTTCCAATTAAACCCCATTACACATTCAGCACTCCAGCTTAATTATCTGACATCAGTATTATAACACCTCGCCTTGCCGAGTGCCGGGGCTGTAAACATCGATGTGATCTGGGCTTGACACACTCTGAAAGTGATTAAGCAAATCAGCATAAATTAATGAAACTAATAAATCACTGCGTGCGATTGCAATTTTCCTGCTTGTCTACGCTGATGAAGATCTCAAATATACTTTCACCACAGTGCTTAAATTATGTGCCTGCACCGTTAGATTTCTGTCAAACAGCTTCACCATGACGCTTTCACAAACAAACAAAAGCAATTATGATGAAAGGAAGGCTGGAAAGAACACTTAAATTTAGTCCTCTGGCTGATGGGAATAATTTATGGTGTATTAAGATTTCATGCTGTGTTCCTCTCGTTTTCTTTTATTCATACAACTTCTTGCACTTCACTTAAACTTCTGGATGATAGTAGTGTTAAAAAAAGGAGCCTTTCACACGTGGTCCCAGCATTGACCATCTGTGCTCCACATTTTGAGCAAAGGTTGCAAAAGCCAAGAGTATCAAGGAGATTTTGCTTGTGCGCCTTAAGCAGCCAACACATGAAAGGATTGGATGAAGAAGTGCAGGCGCAATCTGGATACTATTCAGAAGATATTCGATTAAAAGCAGCAGCTGACAAGGCGAACAAGCCAAGTCTCCCCACTGTCTCCGTTAACTGCAGTCCTGCTCTTCTGAACAGCACTGACAGGCTGGGTTTGAACATAATTGGACAACGAACTGATTACATTTACAGCTGAGTGACAACACACCAGGAGGGGAAATGAAGTCATGAAAGTTTACCCCATGCAATTTCGTAAATCATTACCCTGAAACACAAGTAAGATCACATTTTCTGGCACAGTGCTGAGCAGGCCTGGCCAAACATCACGTTTGGGAAACATAAACTTCAATCTGCAATACAAGGAATTCATATTAGTGAGCGTGGCTGGATTTCGTCAAATGATTGTGCAGTTTGTGGACAATTTATGAGACAGAATTTCCTGAACAGTGATGAAAAAACAATCCCAGCATGGCAGAAATGCTTCAGCTTTAGGATCCCGAGAGCTGAAGTGGTGCAGGTTGCTAACCTCCTTTCAGAAGTCTTCACCAGTACTATAATTTGGTTTCCTTTGAGAGCTACAGTACTTAGACCTGTTGCTACGGCTGAGCGAGCATAGTCCCTGCTGGACACCTTAATGAGACCTGCACAGGTGTCGCCATAGTTTCACAGCTGTCTGGAGGCTCCTACATAAAAACACAATGCACAGAGGAGGAAAACAATATCAGAACAAATATTTTGCCCAGCAATGGACTGTTCAGGAAACAGCAAAGTCTTAGGGAATACCTCTTCCAGTATGGCCCCACGGCTGATCAGAACAGACAGACTACCTCTGAGTATCTGCACAACTCAGAGCATAAAGCTAAGTATCAGTGTCACCATGCTCTCATGCTGATGTTTAGCAAGTGTTATGCTTACTGTGATGGCAACCTGAGTTTAATATGTATACGAACATTTGTTAATGGCACAAGTTAAAAAGTCAGGGGAACACCAAAGTTATTACAACAAATCTTTGTGCCACTACAACATTATCATGGCCAAAATATTACACAATAATTTCATTTCAATATTTCCCTAATAAATCTATTTTAAGTTGGCACGTGTACTTCTGGGTACATGAATAAGAGCAGTGCAGAATTTGAGGTCATTTGGATAAGGGGTGTTCTTATTTTGTGAGTCTTTTTCCTGTTCCTGGACAATCAATGGCTACTTTGACGCCAAGTGTTTTGTCCCTTTTTCAGGAAACGAATTTCATTCAATAGAAAAATGTATGGAAGAGGACAGAATCCATAAACAAAGCTGTACAAAAACATCATCTCCTCCAAGATGAGGAGGCACACACTGTAGTAGTAGCTAGCTAGTGTTGGGTTTAACTGCGACTTCTTCTTTTAATTTTTTTGTGGTGGCTGGCAACCAGCATTAAGCTGCAAAGGCAACCCCTGGCACAAGATTATTTATGATATTATCAGGTATTAATTATTACCATATCAATATTTACCTTTTTTTTTTTTTTTTTTAAATATTATGGTTAAGATTGATA
>VUQI01026358.1:10102-25419 GCA_015106735.1 Paratilapia polleni
ACCCGTAAAAATTTTTTTTTTTTTTTTTTCTCTTCATTTCGTGCTGACAGATGGCAGAGCATGAATGCTCATAGCCTTTCAGTGAAGTCTAGCAATACTTTTGGGAATGCCAGACAGAAAACAGATGACTGTGGTTTAAATAACCCCCCTCATGCTTCTTGCAAACACCTGAGGCTGGTGTCTGGTGGGGAAGAACAAAATCCCTAACTGGGCCATTTGGCTTCCCATAAATAAGCAGACCATGGACACCCGCTCATTCACAGCTCAGAGCCTATAAAACTTAACGGGTATCACTTATCAGGTGTGTGGGTTCTGTCTCCCTGTTGTCAAAGGGCTGCTGAAAGGTGTGCTAGGCCTTTATCCCATGTCAGATTGGCTGGAGGGGGATATTTGAGGGGGAGGGACAATAAGGCAGTCTGTGCCGGGAGGAAATAAAGAGTGCCACCATGGCCTGTTCAAGGTTATCATTTAACCCAGGCCAGAGGCTGTCAGCACCAGGCTAGACTTACGGCCATACTCTAGACGGGGCTCGTTTACAGGTGGAGCATCTCTTAGAAAAATAGCTACAGAAGCATGAGTCCTAATGACGCTCATGCAGATATTTTAAATAGCTTTCAACAAGTGTACTCACTCAGTCACTTGGTGTGTATTGTAAATTTGGGAGTAGAGAAATGCCCTTGGCATGTGGAGCCACTAAGCTCCACTCAAGATACCAATCAGCCCTAGACTCATATGTTCAGACAGTGAAGCACTAAAGCAGTCTGTCTCAAATCCAAAGCCACTTCAGTTGCCATTATTTCTGCTACTTTGTGGTTTTACACAGTCAGTCCTTAAGTGGACAAACCATTGTAGTCTTGGTGGTTTGACTAAATTGTATTAGACAGCAAAGCATATAAATGTGTGCAGGCAGTTCTTGCAGATTAAGTATGACTTCCACTGCCCTTTTACCCCTTTTAGTGGTTTCCATGGCATTTTTTTTTCACTTTCCAGTGATGCTTCAACATCAAACAACATCAACACATGTTTATGTTCCTGGTTTGGATCTCTAAGAACTTCATCATTTGAAAGGTCTAAAAGGTCATTATCTTCTACTCCATCTAACCATCTGAACCATGGTCCACATTTCTCAGAAACAAGGCTCTAAGAGTTTAACATAGCTCCAGATACACTGTGTTTCCAATAACAGTACAGGACTGTTCTCCTGGTAAATATATTAAACATTAACAGTCCTGCCGGGTTAGTGAAATTGCTAAACCTGTGCACAAAAGAACAAAGGTAAACATAAAACCAAAAACCAATATTCCTTTGAAGATATGAGATTTTGGAGGTGGTAACTGGGAGGGATGTCTACCAGACGGTGAACAAGGCTGACATGTGGTATTCACTAGAGCCGTGTTGTCTTTGTCCTCATATATAGGCTCTTATTAGATTTTATCATGTTTGTCTTATCTGTCTCACTGAGTTATTTACCTTTGGCCAGTATTCCTATCAAGTTGTGTCCCCGGTGCTTTGCTCTAAGGAGAGGGACTCAGAGACTGTTGTCTGTGTAACTCAAGAAGTGTTGCCCTTTGTGTTCACACCCTTCATTTGACCCTGGGCCAGACAGCGGCAGGTTTCAGTACTGGATATTGTACAAGAGAAGCTGATTTCTGTGTTAGATATCCTTTATCGGAATGATAAAGACTTTAGAAATGAAATGTAGTTTAATATGTTCATGCTAAATATACAGTAGATGATAGGCTTTAGGTTATGATAAAAAGGGTAACTTGCTGCGTAAAGGAATTTCCTTTTTTGAGCCTGCTTTATCTTTCTTTATTAATTTTCTGCAAGCCTTTTGATCCAGATTAGATCAAGGAGTCGTGGTTTTATTCCACTACTATATGGGATGCAAATTTCAAAGACTCTCTTCTCTTTGTAGTCATCTTTAATTATAGAGAATTTTATTCAACATGGCAATGTAATATATAATGAATCCCCATTAACAGATGTGGAAGGGAACTTTTTGTGTTGTGTCCTGATGGTTCTTTCTAAATGTAAAGAAAAATTATTGTAGTGTTGTTCATTTTTTTTCTTTATGGTATTAGTCATAACTATGTGAGAGGATCCATAACAATCTACATCATCAACCTGCATCGGTCACGAAAGAAAATCAAACTGGCTGGAACATTACGGAACAAGACTGTCCATCAGTATCTGCTGCAACCCTATGGCACTGATGGACTCCGAGCCAAGTTAGTGTCTCTCTCTCCTTCTGTCTGTCTCAAATGCATGCACAAATATGCACTTAAACAAGCACACCAGCTTAGAGTAATTGTTTTTTATCTGAAATGGTATCCTGTTCTGTTCATTTATGCCTATCAAACAAGACAAATGTGCTGCTGAGACACAGTTATTGCTTATATAAAACAAACGAAACAAAAAACACTGATTCTTTTTCCTCTATTTCAGTAAACCTTGGTTTGTAATAGTAATTACTTTATGCAAAGGTCTGAAAGACATTGAGATGAGAAATAGGAAAATTAGAATTTTATAAACAACTTCATGCCTCCAACCTTAATAGGGTGTTAAACATTGGAACTTCAAAGTGCTGCAGTGAATCAATTTACTTTAAAGACCACAGTGTATAATTTATATGGAGCCAGTGTGTTGGGTGAATGCCACACCACAAAACATGCAAATATACTCTTATATGCAATTACCTTTTCCTGTCGTTATCTGGACTACAGTTAGATGAAGACAAGTTTTCTCATAAAGAATAATGCAACAATAAAAGCTAACTGAAAAATAAAACACAGTTAAATTTTTTTCCCTTTGTTTATAAAAATCTGTTAAAGCTACCTGTTTGTTCAGACTGTCATTGTCTGACATGTCACCGCACTGCTTTTATTTGCCAGCGTAGTTATTGAAGGAAATATTCAGAGAGCACAGAGCTCTTAACAAAGTTTTAATGGGTTTGCGTGTTCTTGTTTGAATCTGGTTTTATAGCCTACAACAGATGTTTTAGCAATAGATTTTTCATTTTGTATACATTCCATTTAACTACGATATATTTCACTTTATGTAACAAGGTAATATAATTCCCATTTCCTTAAAATGTCTCTTAAAATAAAAACTTTATAGTTTCAGTCTTCAGCTCTCTCCTTTAAGCCCCTGGCCTGTTATTCTGACTCAGACTTAAGACACAAATCCTAGAATAACAGCCTAATGACCTAAGACTGTGTGTGTGTGCGTGTCAGTCTTTTTGTTATATGATACTCACATGCAGCCTTAATAAAAGCTCAGGCATGATCCTTCAATAACAGTGTAATGATGGAGGATGTTTTAGGTGTTAGGACAGGATTGCAAGGCAATTAATAGGAGAGCAAGCTAACGATGTGCCTGGCCTTAAGTGCTTTCATTTGCCACATGGAGTGCAGGGAGATTTTTATGATGAATTTAGCAACACCAGATGTCTATAAATTTGTTTGAGTAGTGGAACTTTTTAAGTTTTCAGACCCATGTATGTTGAAGAAGGGCTTTGAGCAGTCCGGTTTGAATTACAGCTTCTCATTATTGAACATCATTTTATTTGATCTTTTACTGAATTCAATGTTCATGTAAAATCTCCAGACCACTGCCCTTTATCCCTATATTATTGTGAACTTTACAATGTCAATGTCTACTGTGTTGTTATAGCAACACAGTAGAAAACAGTGCAGATGCACTATAGGGAGACTCTGTTTAGAGCATGATTCATTATATTGCATTACTGATAACTGATATGCAGTATCTTGTATGGATAAAGAGAACCACTGCAAATTAAATAATAGTAAAAGTCATGCTCAGACTGTAAGTTATGATGAAAACTTGTAAAATTGTAACTGTATTTGTTCAGTAAATGTATTGCTGTGGTGATAGCATGTCGGGAGTCTAATGAAAGAAAAAAAATATGAATGGCTTTTACAGTAGACAGAGATGTGGTGACTGATTCCATTTGTCATTGCAAAGAAAGTAGAGAGAGAATAAACTTCTACATCTTATAACAGGTGAACGCTGCCTGTGAGTCCTTAACAGATTTAAGTTGGCAAAATTGTCCCAGTTACCCTCTACATGTAGCTTCTGCTGCAAATATTCTGCCATCTTAAAATGAAAAGGGGGGGGAAAGGCATTATTTAAACAGAACTGCTCTTTATTTTTACAATGTGAGCAAACTGTGGTTGCTCACAGGGTTGTTTTGATGAGTGTGACAAACTAAATCATTATAATATAATACTTTAACAGGGTACCTTAGAAAACCTTGTTTCAAATACGTTGGGAATATTTTTTGTTGCTCTATTACTCTCATTGCAGCGAGCAACAGTAGTAAAAGTTACTGAGGCCAAATATTCCTTGCATTAAGTAATGCAGATGACCCAAAATGTTAGCAGAGAAATAAACTTGGGTTGTTGTTACACCCAACACGTCAGTTTTTACACTTGGCAGTTGTTTAATTGCAATAATGTGGCAACAGCACCCCCTGCTGACAGAATGATAATCCTGACTGAAGGTGCATGAAAGGATCCAGATCATGAGTCTTTTGTTGATCAGATGGAAAGCCTTACTATGTCCTCATCTTTCTGTTACATACTATCCTACAGCTACCAGTTTTATGTGTCAGAAGGCAGGTGGAGAAGACGCAGAATATCAGAGGGTCGTTAAGTTTGGTGATGTGACTGAAACGCACTGTAACTCACTGAGTTAACACACTGTATTTCCTGCCTTCTTCTCTTTGCAGACATGTCCAGTTAAATGGGGAAAAGCTGGTCATGATGAACAATGAGACATTCCCAGAGTTGAAGCCCAAGACACTGAGGGCGGGACGGACAATAGCTATGCCTCCCATGACTATAGGTTTTTATGTTATCAAAAATATTAACGCTTATGCCTGTCGAAGATCACATTGACCCTTTATTCCCATCAAATATCGTCTGATACCAAACCACCAACACCAGTTTCACTCAGTTTAAAGACCAGAACACCACTTTGTGAGAAATTTAAAATTTCCTCAAGTACACTTACAAAGAGAACAGTTCTCTGGTCAATAACAGCCTCTCAGCACTGAAACCGTTATTTCTGTGGAAATATTTAAATGCTCAACCAGATAAAAAATAAATCCAGGCCTTCTCTGTCCAAGACACACACGCACTGAAAACTTCTCACTGCTTTTCACCAGCAGTTCCTCAAATGCTACAAGACTGCAGTTGCAGAAATGCAAAAACACATTCTTTGACTTGTGTAGCAGAGTTTCGAGTTTTAACGTTTATTTACAGCCTCTTTTTCTAATCTTCAACTGACCAACAGAACGAGGAGAAAAAAAATCTGAACGGGCACAGTTTCTGAACTGTATACAAGTCACTTTCAGTATGACTTGATCTTTTCCACAGAGAGAAAAAAATACCATGGTGTGTCACCTCTTAACCACATGCTGTGTGTGTATGTTTATGTACGCATGTGTTTTAGTGATAAAGCTACTGATGTTTCTTTTCAGTCTGTTGAGGGTGCTGCTCAAACCGTGCTTTCCTTTGTCATATCAAATGGCTGAAAATTGCAAATCTCTCTCTTTTCTATTTTTTTTGTGTGTGTTTTGAGTATCTTTGTGCTTTTGTGCTGTACACTTCAGTTTAACTGCAGAACATAATAGCCAGGATGTGTCGCTGGTGCTGCTTTGCTGTGATGCACAGATAAGGAACAATGTGAACCCATCAGTCACATCACCTGCATTCACACAAAATCAAGCTATACATTAAAAAAAATGCAAAAATTCAAGTTTTTCAGGTCCATTTTAGCACTCCTTACTCTCTTTTCTCTGACCTTATGTTTTTAATCTTTTAATGCTGCTAGGTTTCTCTTGTACTAAATATACATTATATATTTTACATTTTGTACAGGTTCACTGTCACATTACTAGATTATGTATTGTACATAAAAGAGTGATAAAAGTGTTTTAAGCTTGATATGTTTACTTACATTCAGTATACACCTAATTTATATTGCTTTGTCTTTACGTTTCTCTTATATACTAATGCCCCAATTTTAAAGCAAAATCTAAAAAAAATAATAATAATACCTGTAGAAATGTATTCACTGCATAACGGGATGACCAACTGACTCTGTTAAAATACACATGGTGGTGGGTCTAATTGAAAGGCAAAAAAAAAGAACTACCTTAAGATGGTTTATGGTTTCACATCTGCATTTACTTTAGTCTTATTTTGACTACCTTATGCTGAAAACTAAAACCATACAGTCACTAAAAATATCCCTTTGAGAGATCTGGTCATGTTGCCTTTTTGGGCTTTAAACTGACATGATTAAGAACAATGATAAGCAAGTGCAGGTTAAGTGTCTAAACATGTAAAATATAAAGAATATTTATCCTCTGAATGTGTTTATAGTTAATGTAGAGATGTTCATATTTCATTTGGAGAGCATTATTTTATATATGTAAAGTGTGACTATATTATTTTTTTGTTAAAAAAAGTTTACATTAATAATAAAGACCTAAAACTACCCAAGATGTTGTATGCTTCCTTTATTTTCTTTGGTAAAAATGAAAAATTAACCATGCCACATTCTGCACTAAAGCTAAGAATGTAATCCTACTCAGATATTAGTTTGTCTACAGGTCAGACTCCATAAACTTTGCCTGTAAATCCATTATGGCAATAAAGAGAGGATTTGGGGGGGAAGAATTTTAACGTCTGCATAAACAGCTAAGTCCCATCATGTGAAAGCGCAGTGAAACCAGACTCCACAGCAGTCGTCGGGACATGACGGGGATCTGCAGAAGCACATGGTGACGAGTAGAAAAAAGAAAAAAAGAGATTAGAAGACATGATTTATACTTGCACAAGAGCACAAAGAGAAGCAGAAATGCCCTTGTACTGAGAAACTAAATAAAAACTATCAAATTCATGCAGTATTCTAATACAAAGGCACTGTATTAAAGTTACCATCATTGGTGCACTCACTCAATCAGTCTTACACACACAGAAACTGTTAGACTCTGTGGCCCCAGTTGTGGAAGCAGCTGGAGCAAGTCTTTGTAGCGGGAAGAGTGCTGTCTTGTCACTGCATGAGGCAGCTGCTGATGGGAAACATGAAGCCAGGATGAACTAAAAGTCCAGACCTCAGCTTGACCCAGACAGACTAAACCTGAGCCACACTTGGCTCAGTGTGTGCTGATGCATAGACAACTGGAATCTGAAGAAGGGAAATGAAGGACCATGGTTAAATCTTGTGCGCCCTCTCACTAATACTCATCATTTAGGCTACTTCAGGTTCTCCCACACAAGTTTGCCACACAAAAACTCCACTGAGTTGATTTCTACATTGATGTTTCATGACAGTGAGTCGTTACAACTGGCAGCCCTGCGAGAGCCATGATCCAAAGCATGTACCTTTAATTATATTTTGTTTTATGTGCCATTCATGCGAAATAGGTTCTTGCTTTCATGTAAGAAGCAGAAATATTTGGTCTCAGAAATGAACTTCAGGAACAGACTCCTTTCACATGTGGTTCGTTTTATGCAGGCCAGCATTGTTGACATGTAAGAATCAAACCAGACTCGTTAACACCTGGCCCATTTCATCTGGGATCTTTGAAGAGAAGATTTTATTCATTATACTGTGTTGGCCACACACATATACAAGGTTAGATGAAAATATGCTTTACTTTTAAAGCACAGTGAAAGAGAACAGACATGCTAAAGGTTGAGCAAGGTAAGTCGATTAAATTGGGCAGCAGTTGCTCCAGAAAATTGCTTGAATTCAGTTGCCAATGTGAGTTAGAAATATTCTTACATCAGCTACATATTGATATGGATCACAAAATTAAACTGCATGCCTTTCTAATGAAAAGCATATTGAGTTTGTTAACTACCTGCAGTACCCCTGAAACTAAAGGGTAAACAATAATTGACCAAGGCAATGGGAACAGTGAGGCCTTAGTGAACTTCCTGAGATTCAGACCAGGATCTTATCGACCCAAATGGGGGAAATGGTTTTGTTTGGCAAACTCTGGTTCATATAAACCTGTACCTTGTGACAGTAACTGCTGAACATCACTTCCTCTGACAAAGTCTAATTGTGTTGTGGTTTAGGATGACTGTATGGTGTCCAGCCACTTCTGCGTGACAGTGTCTCCTTAGTGGCGGTAACTGTTACCCAGGCCCACCTAACACTGTTTATTCTCCATGATCCATTTTGAGACATGCAAGGCCCTCTTTGCCCTGTTAGAAAACACTGAGGATTTCATGATGTTTACTCTGTATATACAGGATACAGCTTAAGTAAGACTTCTGTGGATGCTGTATCCCTAGAAAACTGATGGACTAGATTAGACTTTGGCCCACAACATAGACGTCTTGGCATTTTGTACCATTTTGAACCAAGCAAGGTTAATAAAACATAAATATTTATGCTACTATGGTTCTTTGCTCCACTCAGAAGCCAAGCATACAAACAGTCCTGAATATTATGATGTAACACAGATTTGTTGAAGACATTTCTCTGAAAAACATAATGGTATTTGGTGAATGTGTTTTTATATAGAGAATATGTGTAACGTGCTGCTTCCTGGACAGGTTTTAGGCACCAAAGAGTGAGGATGTTTTCATAAATGAAGCCATAACTGCTTTTTCAATTTAGTTTATACAAAATGCAGTAAACAGAACACTCAAATCAACATTCAGAGTAACCAGCTTTGCATTCAGGCTAACTTTGCAGGTTTTTCAAAGCATCTTGAAGAACTTGACACTGCTCTTTTGTGGATTTAAGCTGTTCCTACAGTCTCTTTCTCACACTGACCCGATGATGTGGGCCTCAAAGTCAAACTGACCCAGTGGCCTGTAAAATTAATGTGAGCCAGAAAAGATGCCTTTCCTATTTGGTCTTGGGAACATAATTTGTGTCAGTATTTTCCGTAGAGATGAGCTGACATGTTTATCAGAACTGCTCCCCATTAAGCAACAACCTGCAAAACTAGGTCACTCTATAAATATATTCATCTTTATTCTCACTGGCACTAAGATCTAATAAATGTTAGTGGTTTGGTGATTGACTCTCCTGAAGTGGCATTCCTGCATGAGTGAAAACCTGACCTAAAGATTTACACAACAACGTGTCTGTTGCAGGACTTGTTGTGGCTATTGTGATAAATAGGTGGGAGTTTGCTGGGTTTCCATGCTGCAGAATCAATATTGGACCAAGTAGACCATAAATCTTCTTCCACTTATCCAGTTCAGGGTTTCATCGAGGCTGGAGCCTATCCTAGCTGTCATTGGGCGAGAGGCTGGGTACACCCTGGACAATTTGCCCGTCTATTGCAGGGCTAACACATTCATAAAAAAACATTCATGCTCACATTCACATCTACGGCCAATTTAGAATTACAAATTAACCTAACAAGCATGCCTTTGGACTATGGGAGGTGGCCGGAGTACCCAGAGAGAACGTGCAAACTCCACACAGAAAGGGCCCAGCCAGAAGTTACAAACAATGACCTTCTCGCTGTGAGGCGACAGTGCTAACCACTGCATCACCATGCCACCCAACTAAGCAGAGAGCTTCCTAACATTTTTGCACATCATGCACAGTGAGGTCCATGTATGTTTCTGGACACTGGCACACTTTTTTTTTTTCAATTTTAGCCATTTACCAAATCATGTTCACATTACAGTTATAGAAGGATATGGACTTAAAGTGCAGACTCTTGCATTAAGAGGTTTCAGTTCCTCAGTAACCACTGAGGTCCTTACTTCAGCTTTTTCCAGTTTGTTTGTGGGCCTTTCAGCCTTTAGTTTTGAATTCAGCAAGTGAAATGCAGCTTGATATTGTCAAGATCAAGAATTTGAAGAATATTCCACTTCCTGACCTTGAAAAAGTCTTGGGCTGCCATCGCTGTTTGTTTCGGGTTCATCTGTACTGTAATGCATTGCTGCGTTTGACTGGATTTGAGCACAAAGTATAGTTTTATAGATTTCAGAATTGATCCGGCTGCTTCTCTCTTCTGTCACATTGTCAGTAAACACTTATTACACAGTGTCTTAGGAAGCCATTCATGTTCAGGCCATCACACCTGTGTTTTGCAGGTGATGTTGCATGCTATGGATCATTAGTCATTCCAAGACATCTCTGCACTTTTTTTCCCCCTCACATAATTCATGTCAGAGACACAATAAGACAGATAACATGGCACTCAAAGAATGCTGAATTGAAAGCTACGGGAGGAAATCTCATCAGCAGAGGTGGTGGTAGAAGTATAACATCCTGAGGGGGGAAAAAAAGCTTTTCAAAACATTTTGGGGCAAAGACAGCAATCTTTTTAAGCTTTTTTCAAAATCAGATTTTACTGGTGATTCTAATCACGCAATTATTATGCCCCAGTGACCACTGAAATTAGTTCAGTTCAAGTCAGTGCTTCAAAATAACTGCCCAGTTAAGTGCCTTGTGACATTTGAGGGACATTTGGTTGAGCTTAGTTTCATCTATCCAAAGACTGCTGTTCAATTGCTTTTTTAGGTGCCAAAGTCTAATCTGGTTTTTCTATTCTTGAGGCAGATCACGGTTTTGAACATTGTGGTGAATGAACTGAATAGGGAACTGGGGAGTGTTCTTGACTTGTCTAGATGTTGTGAAAGGCCTGCTTTATTTACGAAGAAATAACAAAGAAGGGTGGCTGTAATTTCTCAATGATTAACTGAATCTTTTTGTTCAATCCATCAAATTTAAGATGATATTCATCATATAAATTGAACTTAAATGTGTGCCAGTATCCAAAAGGACCTGTGTGTGTCCTGCAGGTTGTTTAAATAATCTAAAATATGTACAATGAAAGAAATCATACATCAAACATCAAGTTAACATTTTATTATGATTTTTTTTTCAACAAGTTATAGGTTTATGTAAAAATATCCAGTCCACAGGCTTCAGTCTCAGTATTTCTTCCTCTGTTTTTTGAGTACCTTCCCTACAAACCCTGAAGCTTTACTACAGTAGGCCCATTTTCCACAGATTTGCACTAAATGTTAAACCAATAAAAAAAAAAGGCCACGAGTACGCTACTAATCTCAGTCTCAACCATGCAGCTGCATGCCACAAATACCAAACTATTATACAGCACAGCTCCCCCATGTCATGTGGCTCACTTTATGCACCAGCACATGACTTTTTCCTGCCTCAGTGATCATCAGGCATTCCCGAGGGGTAATCCACTTCAAGGAACTGCCACTTAACACGAACTCTTATCCAGGAGCAGCAGCCTAACTTCCGCAGAGTCCTCCTGTTGTCACGTGACTCAGCGTCGGCGTTGTGTGCTGCAGCGCGGAAGGAAGAAGGCAGTTTGGGCTGAAACAGCAACCTGCAATGAAAACGTCCCCAAGCGGCACGGAAAACTGAGGGGAGCTGACTGTTTAGGCAACAGAGACGCTGGAGTGGGATGCTGGGACCATCCGGCGCTGAAAAGTGTGAGCGATTCGTGGTGACATGAACTGTAACTTTGTTCAATACATTGGTGGATCAGTAGACTGTACATGGAGGAAGTTACAAGTTTGGTAAGGGGGGAAAGGCTTTTGGTAAAACACGGGATATAATTTACGGATTGGAACAATTTACGGTGATTAAGTGTTGAGTTTTGGCATCAGCAGAAAAAGACTGAATATTTTTAGTCTGTGTAGATTTACAAAAACATACGTCAGATTATCTGCTGGGTTCATTTCAAAAGCTGTGCAGCACAGGTTGGCCTGCCTTTCCGTGTTGGTGAAAGTAGACAAAAAAAAAAATTTACATTTTTTTCAGTGCTTTTGCTAAATTGACTATCCTGAGATATTAATTAAATATAGGTTATAGAAGATGTTTAGGGTACTTTGTACAAAGTCCAAACCATTATTTAACAGAACTAAAAAAAGAAATCCTTTCTTTTTAGAAAGCGCAGTCACCCATTCTCTCACCACAATTACAAGTCATTATTTAAATCTTTTGTTGAGAGGAATATACATCTTGTCTTCAAGTGCAATTTCAAACGACCTTTGTGAATAGGAGTGGGGATCTGCTTTGATGTTTTGGCATTTCCGCTCCTGATCTCACTCTTTTCCTGCCTCTGAGTCTGGATATTGTCACTGATATAATACCAGAGACTGTCTACTTCAGGTCAAAAAGCTCTGGAGCCTGGCAAAAAGGTTTATTTCCTTGCTTTTGGTTTCTCCCATGGCAAATATATTCATAATAATACTGTTACAGGGAATCCATTGAATCCATGGCTACTCATGATGTTTATACCAAAGATGGTATAGAGATACAAGTGGGAGTGTTTTTGAAACTCTAGCAGCTGTTATCTAGCTGTAGGGTTATTTTTTAACTTGTTTTCCATGGTCAGTATCCCTATTTCTTGACAATAGAGTCAGACCGATACAGGATTTTTAAGACCGATACCGATATTTGGCGATTTAAAAATCCAATGTATCTGCCGATAATGTTTTCTTTTCCTTTCAGGCACAGGAAACATAAACAGATTTCTCTAACATTTGTTATGCGTAGTTATTTGTGAGTCCTTACTAAGATAATATGACAGTGCAGTTTAAAAATAATCTTGTTTTAATGTCACAACAAGCCATGGATTGCTCGTTTACACTCTGTCAGACTCTGCTCGAATCAGCTGGTTGTTGTGTTTGTGGCGTTCCAAAGACGTGTTGCCAAAAGGGAAGTTGCAGAATGCCCTCTGGGAGACAAACTATGCTATGTCAACACTCATAACATGGCTGAAGGGTGTTTCTCCCATCTCTTCTTTACTTTTTAAAAATTTTCATTTATCGGCCGTTATAAATGCCGATATATCAGCCGATAGCTATCGGCTGAGATATATCGGTCGGGCTCTACTTGACAACCTTTTCATAAGTCACTGGTTCTCAAACATTTTCTTCAGAAGCTGGAAAAAAAAATCCATCCACCAATCAACAATTTTATTTCAGTTGTAAACAATAAAAGATAACATATGTCTACATGATAACATCGAACTTTCATTTTCTCTACAGAAATCACATTCATTCTACTCGCTTTATATTTTTGCCGCCTGGTTGTCTGCACCTGCCTGCTGTGGCTTTGTGCCCCACCAGGAGGCCAGTCCTGCACTTTGAGAACTACTACTGTCAACTAATCAAATCTAAAATCCATACATAGACATTTGTTTCTTTAGAAGAGCTTTCAGATCAGTAGTTATGAGTAAAATGATTTCGATTATATTTTTAGGTTTCTCAAGCTTGTGCTGTAAATGCTGGAATAATAAAATGGAAAAAAGTTTTGTTGAACTATCTGAGTACTGAGTTCCGTTTAATCGTGTTTCAAGATTTTAACATCTTCCTTGTGGACATGCCTTAGCTGTGTGAACAGTATCAAGTCAGTCCTCTTTGCTTTGCAGAATTCCTCCGCAGACTCTGTTTTATGTCTTTCACCTCAGTACTTTTAACATTTTTTTTTACAGCCTAATGCATGTGGAGAAGTTGGAGTAAATAGGACACCACATTTAAACAGGACAGGAACGCATCTGTAGTCCAGATGAAGTGCTTGCTGATAGCCAGTGAGAGTGCTGAAGTCCTCTTCTACTGGACTGACCTGGAATTTCAGCAGAATATCCAGGAACAGTACCGGGCATCTCAAGAGGAAGGCCATGGGGTAAAGATAAAGAAAATCGTATTCAACAGATACTTTGCAAATGCTTCTGAACTTGCTTCCTGTATCTGATAGAATCACTTAATTAAATGCTTTTTTCCTCCCTTTGTTTAAATGGTCAGCTTCCAGCTTTTGAGGACAGCATCAGCACTCTGTTTGCTCCCATCATTATCTCCTTCAGCACCATGCTGTCGCAGGGTGACAGCTACAACTCCTTCACTACAGAAAACAACCACATCTACGTACTACACCAGGTAGTACCTGCCATCCACAATAAAAACCGTCTTTACTCCCTGCACAAGTTCTCAAATTATCTGGAAAACATTTAATGACAATGATCTCTCCACCTTTTTTAAAGCTTTCTGATGTGTAAAGCAATTGGACTTCAATAACAGCGCAATGACCTAAATACACGCCTTTCTCTCTGTGTTTTATCATGTGAGTCTTGTTAAGGAATCAAACCCGGCTTTATCCTCCTGCTGCGCATGATGCATTTATCGAGTCCAAGCACTTGACATGTTTCAGGTCCACTCAGTGTCAGCAGCCTTTCAGCTCTGTCTTGTGTAAACCCTTTATCCCTTTGAGAAAACAAAGAGCAGAAGACAACCATCTTCACTTTGTTTTCCACTTTATTCATTTGCTTGGGGCAATACACATTTATTAGGCTATTTTGTGTCTTCAGTTTGATGAGTGCCTCTACATTGCTGTGAATGGAGATGGCGAGGAAAAGGAGGAGGATCTGAGGAGGAAAATCTACGTGATGAAGAAGATGATTGAAGTTTTTTTTGGCATGGTGACCCTCAGCGGGAACCTCCTCAGAAAAGAGTAAGACATTTTGTTTGCTTATTCTCAGCTTTTAATACAGCGTGTAGTTCAACATGAGCTGTGATGTTTGTCACCAGATTGCGTCCACAGGACACGGAGCAAAGGGCGAGCCTGTGGAAGCATCTCCGGAGCCTGCTGGAGACCTACAGCCACCTCCGGGAGAATGATCAGAGCTTCTTAGTCGAGGTGCAGCTCCTTGTTAGTACAGTAGACTTCAAAGGAAAAATGTGCCATTTCTTTTTTTATTCTGCAAGTTGTTTGTTGATATATAAGGTCAAGAAAAGGCAGCCTTACAGTTTAGTGCAGAGGTAGACTTTTGCCAAGTTAATACAGAGCCAAGCTAACTTTGCCTCCACAGGAGTCTTGAGAGTAATAAAGCCTTACAAGAGATCTTGTTGATATGTTTGTTTGTATGTCTGTTCTCATTATTTGTTAAAGATTCACACCCCTGAACATGCCTGCCACCCTTCAGTTATTTCACATTGATTGCCAGTGAAATTTTAATCACATACTGACTGTTTGGTTTTCCTTTCTCCCCCCTTATGTGTTTTTAAGTGGTCAGAATCATATGGTGTTTTAGAGATATTTGTATTGATGACACTGGAACAGTAATTTATCATCCAGTAAACACCATCCTCTCTCTCTCTCTCTCTCTCTCTCTCTCTCTCTCTCTCTCTCTCTCTCTCTCTCTCTCTCTCTCTGTCTCTCTCTGTCTCTTCCTGTGTCTCTCTCTGTCTCTAACTGCAGTGCTTCTCTGGCTTCTGCTTGCCCTTTTGGGCACCTATCAGCTGATAACTGTTCAGGGACATAAT